>MJUT01017645.1:79124-89503 GCA_002080005.1 Gigantidas platifrons | reverse complement strand
GCGAAAGCAAAAGGAAATGAGAAATGGGTTTTCTGTAGGAATAACATGTACCTGTTCATGGTCATTGGGTGGTGATTTACGAAGTTTGATTTTTTTTATAAGGACCAGACAACAAAGACGGCCACCATCCTTAGACGTAGTTGCTATTAACAAAAGACCCAATGGAAAATGAAGAATTGATTTGTTACATATAGGTATTTTTTTATATTTTAAAATGTAAACTTCAAAATTTGACCTTTGACCCTTAACTAATTTATAAAGTAGTTATATCTTGAAAATAATGAATAGGTCTAAGTAAAACGTTGCAACCTGTATTCAGTGTATTAGAGCATAAATAGTTAGGTATATTGATTTCACATGTTATTTCAGTAATTGCATCCTATTTTTAGTCAGGCAAACTTGTTTTTACATCTGGTTCAGAGATACACATTTTGGCTAATGTCGATAACAGAGAAGTATTTTTTCAAGTGTGTATTTATTTCCACACAACTGGGTCCAGACAAAATATGTATTTATCAATTATCATAGTTTAATTTAAAAACCTCATTTGAACCTCTTTAGATACATATAAGGTATGTTTATCTGTTTATCGGAAGTGAATAAAATGTGCCGTTAAGTACTTTCTTAAAGTGTTAAAATGGATGCAAAATGTAAGTACAAACCACTATATCATATCACTAATATATTATAATAGGTAAAGTAAAGTGTATAAAGGTCTAAGCCAGTTGATAGGTCATGTACTTATGAGTGTTTAATAAGGGGTATTCATTTTGTCTCTTTCTATGATTTTTCTATTGGATATTAATTGGAACTGTTCAGACAATGTGGTATTTTTTATTTTTCATTTTATTTTACATATATTTGAAACTTGTGTTCTATTTTCCCCCCAAACTGTTTGTGGGCATGGTTTATAACACCAGAAACCATGGGTGTTTATATGGTATATTTGTACATGTATATTAGTGTAACGGTCAAGTCCAAAAAAGTTGCTTATTTAATGAGTTTAATGTACCCACCGAACACACGCCTGAAACTTTTTGTATGTTATTTTCAATGTTTCTACTTTTATTTTATTCGGGTCGTCACCAATTCGTACCGCCCGATTTTTTAAAATATACATGACAATAGACAATATAGACAATATTATATTTGCACGAACACATTTACAATAAATGGTTATGGCATAAACTGAAACATGTGTTTAGCGTAGGAGTATCTTCACGAAAAATAATGTCTTACTTACATGATCGTTAAATTGCAATGTTGACTTTATCATTAGGTAAAAACACATTTTTATGACTGTTTGAAGACTATGGATTGTCTTTAAAATACAAAAATATTCATTTTTATCTATTTTAATCATGTAATAACATTCTATAATAAGGAGGTGTTTTTCATATAAATTGTGATATGTAACCTATAACCAATATAACAATACTGTGTGAGATTAATTTTTATTTTATTATTTTCTGAATACTTTTAAATACAATTCATCAATTTTACCCATTTAAATGTGAAGGTGTTCGATCAAACACTAACACAGTTAATGAAAAATCATTTAGAATATCCAGGCGAAAAAGTTGTCATTTTCCGGAAAAATACATTAACCGTTCGCGTACCGTATTTAGTGTTCTCGTCCTATTAAGTGACCCGAACTTGCTAATTGCATATGCTTTAAAAATTGCTTAAGAAAATTTGTTTTTGTGTTATGGTGTTCTTGAGTTGTCTAAGAGTTGATATCAAGTCATTATTTCAGTATTTCTCAACAATAAGTTGTTATACATGCAGAGCCAGGGCAAACATTCGTTTTTAAGGGCAATGGAGACCCGGAAAGATGATGTTTATTCAAAAGTGTTAAGAGAATTAATTTCTTTGTCTGATATAAAATTGGACTCTACTGATGTCAAATACTAGTATCATAAACTATGCTACAGAGCTTACACAAGCAAACAAAACCTCAAGCCTTTTCTACAAAATGAAGTTTTAGATGATAGTCATCGAGGAAGTTCCTCTTTGACTATCTCTATAATTAAAACTAACGTCTGAACCAAGCGTTTTTAGAAGGTCACACTGGACGACCAAAAGAGCTAGTAAAAATAATGTTACGGTGACTTGAATAAATTGCGAATTCAAATTGTCAACCAGTAAAGACTGTAGTTTGGTTCGTCTTCCTCCTTGTGAATCCTCGATTTTGAAGCATGTTCTGAGGTCAATATTGCATACATGCCAACCCTACCGATTTACGCGGTAGTCTACCGAATTTTTAAGTCTTCTACCGCCTACCGATTTTATATGTTTTTCTACCGATTTAAAAGAAATGCAAGAAAAAAAATATCGTGAATTGTTCATATGTTGATTATTCTTATAGATTTCTACGACGTATAAATGAGTACAAATCCAAATTATTTCGACCCTTTCCGTAATCGTTTCCCTCTTAATTTGTACCGGAAACTTCCATTGGTCAATTCTTTATCATTAACCCCATCAGAAACGGTATTTAAACTAAAGTTTTGAAGCACTACATTTTGAACTTATGACTCCTAAACATATATATACAGTAGAACTTCGCTCGCTCGAACTCGAAGGGACTGTCAAAATCTGTTCGAGCCACCGAGGTCCCGTAATTTTAGATTTAAAAAAATCCCGTTCTCACCCGGGACAGTTTCATTACGCTATAACTGATGCACGGTAAAATACATTTAATCTTTTAGAAAGTTCTCAAAGACAACGGCTTCTGGATAGCTTTCTGGTATCTTTAGAAAGATCTCAAAGACTACGGCTTCTGGATAGCTTTCTGGTATCTTCAAACGTACCTTAGAAACGTTTTTTTTTGTTCACTTTGTTCACGATCTATTTTATAAACAGGAAATGCAAGGTCGGGTATCAACACTTGGATCGATATCGGTATAATGCTTGATAATTCGGATATATATTTCTAATGGCCAATTTTCAAATTTTAGCGATTTTCTTTCTTTTAATTTGAATTTGAAGCAATTATATTTGTTTCTTTTTATATTATATACACATATAAACTCTTGTTAATCACAGACGCTCGTGGCACGGACTCACCACCCTCTTTTTTCTAACATTCTGTAACTTACAAATTTTATTAATTATTATGCAATTAGTTGCAAAATCTTGATGTGTGCACTTGACCAACATTAGCTGTTTCATGTTTATTCAAATTGTAAAACTTTTTACAATTTCTTAATCAACACAGCATGACCTTCAAAATCGTGTCTCAGATTTTTCCTGTGACGTTTCAATCTCTCTTAAAGCCCCATTATGTGTATATAGCCTGACTTCATAAGATTTCACCAACTTTAATTGTGTGTAGAATTTGTTCTATTCATTCTATCAGAAATCAGAGACACTATTTTGCAGATAATAGGTCTAAGAACAACATATACCAATACCAAGCCTCTAAGGATACCAATGCAGGAGTTAATGTCATTCAAAGTAGCCATTTTATGTCAAAAATCATAGTGAAAAAATCCCAAAAGTTGTAATTTTCCTCTTGGTACCCCATTTTCTTGAATAAAAGTCACAAATGTGCCATGGGAACACTTCATGATTGACCTACAAATCAACAATGATTTCACCAGAAAGATAGAATTTCTTCACACAAACTCTAAATATACATGTAGCTGGAAAATGCACACATGAAATTGGCGGGAGAAGTTACATGTAATAATAATAATATAATTTATTATATAGTGTCACACATCAAATATACATTAGACAAGACAATATATACATTGTATATATAGTTATAAAAAAATCTTATGCCCGGCCAATTTTGACCTACGAGACACTTTAATCATCTAAAAATACATTATATATGCATGAGATACTAATAAAAAAAAGATAATCGATTAAAAAGTTTGTATGAAGAAAAGATATACTGAATAAAACAATAATAATGATATGGAATTAATCTGGACCATTTAAAACAGTACACATACCGAATAGAAAGAACAAAAATTGAATCTTTACCATATAAAAATAAAAATAATAAATAAATAAAATAAAATAAAATAAAAATTAAAAACATCTGACAAACAAAACTGGACAATACTTAAAACTTTATAGTTTTACTGCCAAAATTAACAACTTGTTTTTTGAAAAAAAAATCATTATTCTACACGTCATATACAACAACCCACCTAATTCTAACTGTAGTTCATTACAATTAATCAAAAATATAAATTTATCAAGTTTTGACTTAAAGCAAAAATTAGTTTCAGTAGAAATAGCCCTACTAAACAAGGAAAACCTTAAGTCACTATAAATATCACAATCTATTAAAAAATATACTTCATCTTCTACTGTAAAATGGACAAGTCCTCTCGTTGAGGAGTATCGATGGTTTATTGAATCGACCAGTTTCGATCACTAACGGTAATGATGTCCCACATCTAAGTTTACATATATAGCTGCGCAGGTGACGAGGCATATAATTTAAAGAATAATGTTCTGGAACAAGATCCTTCTTGAAATTTCTATAAAGTCTTAGTTTATTGCCATTGACACTTGGATTGTCTTTCCAAATTTTGGTAAACCATCATTGTTCATCACAGATACGAATTTTACGTTCACTTCAATCATACAAAGTTGTTTGCTTAATCCCGCATCTAGCAATGGTTCCAATGATAAGTCAGATAGAAGTTTATGTACTTTAAAGTCCCAGGATCTACGTGTACGTTTTGACCACACTTTAATTTTATGTAAAATACGATGTTGTTCTATGTTATATAGTTTATGATAAAATAGAATAACTTCGAGTTTCTGCTTAGATAGACAGGACATCCAACCTAAATCTCCATGTACTGCCACGTTGCTTGTGCGTTTAGAAGCTCCTAGAAATATTTTAGCAGCACGGTTCTGAACGTTATTTATTAGTTTCGGTTCTGTAAGTCCCCACTCTGACCTAGCTTGAGGTTAACTGTCTACTGATAAGGTTTAAACTCCACCTCCACTGACCAGACGTGAACCACTAATTATAACAGGAATCACCTGGAACCTTAATTTGCTCATTATGTGTATTCTTCCCTTTTAGTTGGATTTTACTTAATGAAAATTATACATTAGATATTTTGAAATAAATTCCATTGCAAATAACTAATTTATTTCGTTTGGTATTGATGAAAAGTTAGCTACATCCATGCTGCTTTCCCCTTCATTTAATGGAATCACCTCTTATCTCAAGTATTACTGGCCAGAGGTCATAAAAAACTATCAAATTATCCAATAGATAAACAATTAAGGACTGCCCACTTGTTTTTATCATCTCTTATTCAAGCACAGGTGTTTGTTTATAAAACCCACTAAAAGTAATGCTCATTAATGGTACATCATATCTGAATTATTTTTTTCACCTGTGTATCAAGAATATTATAATAAAATAAAAATTGATTAAAAACAATTTTGATGAAAATATATCAATTTTTTTTATAGTGCTACCTTAACACAAATGATGACAAGTTTATCCCTCTACCTGTAATTCTTAAGTAAACAATTATCTGTTGGTAATCTGACATTTATCACACCTTGCAGTAAGTACATTCAACCGTACATCCGTCAGTTAATGATAGCTTGGATTATGATCATTTAAATGGGTGCTTATTACATTCGGTTTACATCTTGATGAAAAATATGCAAACCAAATGTATTCCTTATTTACCTTGTAAATTTTCAAAACTTTTCAGCAATAAAAAAAGTCACTATGGTTTCAATGCATACATTATCCAAATATCCGTATACCTTTAGCTAACTGGACAATATGTTGCTTACATACTAATTAAAAAAGCTTTTTTTTCCATAAATTTAATGCGAAAAAGGGGGATATATTAGCTTTGGCAGATATTAGTAAATTGTATCCCTCACTTCTGGTTCGGTATAAAATACTCTGCCCAATCCATGTTAAAACTCAAAACACATTCTGGCTTCCATGATTTATTTCTTAAACTAATTCGGTATAATTAAATTAACATTGGGTTTTATAATATAAAAAAGTTAAATTATTTTCCATTTTGGAACTAAAAACTCAATTTCATTTTTATTATAATATAGCAACAATACGCCGTCAGAGCAATGATACATATCAATCATTATATTATATAATATATATATAGTTTTAAAGACATTTAATAAATTCAGTTTCATATTTACCAAATTCATATGTGAATATTAGCATGTTTTTTTATGAACTTAGCTGTGAATGTGAAAAAATTGTGAAAAATAAGTATATTAGTAAATCTTCCTTGTTTTCAACAGTACACCAGGAAATGTTTTTTTCCGCTTTAGTAAGTAAAGCATACTCGACAGTTCTAGTAGGCACTCATAATTGATGATAACTTAAAACACACACAAGAGATGACGTGGATTAAATGATTTTAAGTAGCATGACCCCGCTATTTTATATGGAAGTGTATTTATCAAGCCAGTAGATTGATTAATCATGTATATATATATATGCAAGCACATTCAACGTACATATCTGTCAATTAAATTGCGATGTTCGATTTTGACATGGTAAAACTCGTGATTTTATTATTGACGGGACCATGAGTTCGACTGTTCGAGGTATCAGTGTTCGAGCGAAAGAGTTTTTTTTTAATTAAAAAGATATGGAAAATTGACCGGACTTTCAAATAAGTTCGAACCATCCATGGTATTCGACCCATCCGAGTTCGAGGGACCGAGGTTTGACTTGTATATAGGTAAAATGCTAATTTCCATTTTTTTTTCACGGTTTTGTCATACTATATTTAAAGATTTGACTGAACAGATTTTATATCCAAAATGCAACAGAATGTACCATTTTGCGTCCTTCTGAACATAAATTTTCTGGGGGAAAAGGGGGCAAACCCCAGACCCTCTACCGCTTTTAGTCTCTCGAGGGTTGGCATGTATGATATTGCAAATAAAGATTTGGATGACCGCCGCTGATCAGGCTATAAGCCAGTCATAGGTTCACCGTTATCCTTATCCTACGCATGGCAGTAAGAACAATTAGGACTTTAACCTATCCTATGTGTATGGCACATGTCGTCCGACTTCCTTCTTGATCTGATATGTACATGCAAAGGTAAGTCTGTTTGCTCTACTGCCTGTGTTTGTTTTGAGCAGAACCTAGCTTGTGCAGATTTGTAGCGGTACAACAGTCAGTTTCTGAAAGTACCATGTACTTCAGTGTTCATTGATGATATTGTAATTGTCTATGATATAAAATCAATTATTCTATCAATTGACCAGTCATATCGATTAATCCATTATAATTATCAACCAATCATACCAGTAAACACTGCAATCCGAACAATATATTATTCAGCCATAATTTGCTTACAGTTAAGGACTGCCATAACACGTCATTTAACGACAAGACTAAGTTATTTGGTATCGGAAATCAGAATAACAGTATCTGTATGACGTAACTGATCTAACATTATCATAACGGTACCACTAAAATATTGTCATTCGATATGTAATCTATTATATGTAGAGTTGATATGTGTACATAATACACATAGCTGAATATGTGCTACACTGACGTTGCATAGACCACTCGAGATCGAGCTTTCAAAAAACAACCTGGTTCAAAATGTATTTTGGATATCCGGTTTTTCGGGGAGGGTATTTTTTTTAAATGTTAAGCAAATAAGCAAAATCGACATTTGATGTCAAAAATACGTCATTTTGACGTCATAAATCATATTGAAATTTCCAAACAAAACAAAAACCATTTAATTTTGTACATCGTAATTTATTTAAGCGATCAATGAATTACAAGCATAAAAATGTTTTTAATGGACAAAAGTAATGTGCAAATTAATCGTATTGACAATATTTTTGACTCGCAGACAATAGTGATCTTTGACCTCAATTTGCATAAAATCGGGCGATAAAATTTCGTGACGACCTACATAATTTTAAAGCACAGTATATCTGCTATCATAATATATATGTTTAGATGTGTGTTCGGTAGGGTATAATAAAATCAAAATGTTGAAAGTCTGACACCCCGACTAATACACGATGCTGGAGATCCAAATCGGACGTTCTGTGGGCTGCATCCATATTCTGTGATCTCTCCGCTGTGTCAGTTTTGTGCAGTTTATGTTTTGTTTTGTGAGTTTTATAGTCTGACCTAAACATACTTGGTTCAGACTGTACAGTTTTAATTATAGAGCTAGTCAAAGAGGAACTTTCTCGATAATTATCATCTAAAACTTCATTTTGTAGAAAATGTTTGAGGTTTTGTTTGCTTGTGTAAGCTCTGTAGCATGGTTTATGATAATTCACAACAGTAGAGTCCAATTTTATATCAGACATAGAAATTAATTCTTTTAACACTTGTGAATAAACATCATCTTTCCGGGTCTCCATTGCCCTTAAAAACGAATGTTTGCCCTGGCTCTGCATGTTTATTAAATCTTCATTTACACCTGGTTCTTGACAAATAATACAATTTTGCCAATTTAAAGACTGCCTAACTTTTTTTTTTGATCGACGGACTAAATTTAACAGGACTACACAACTCGGGCTTTTTTTCGGAATAAAATCACAGCATCACCAGTACGGTTTTCTTATTATAATATCGATTAATTTAATAACCAAAGTATAACAACTTATTGTTGAGAAATAATGAAATAATGACTTGATATTAACTCTTAGACAACTCAAGAACACCAAAACACAAAAACAAATTTTCGTAAGCAATTTTTAAAGCATATGCAATTAGCAAGTTCGGGCCACTCAATAGGACGAGAACACTAAATACGGTACGCGAACGGTTAATGTATTTTTCCGGAAATTTACAACTTTTTCGCCTAGACATCATGCTAAAAGATTTTTCATTAACTGTGTCTGTTTGATCGAACACCTTCACATTTAAATGGGTGAAATTGATGAATTGTATTTAAAAGTATTCAGAAAATAATAAAAGAAAAATTGATCTCATACAGTATTGTTATATTGGTTAGTTACATGTCACAATTTATATGAAAAACACCTCCTTATTATAGAATGTTATTACATGATTAAAATAGAAAAAAATGAATATTTTTGTATTTTAAAGACAATCTATAGTCTTCAAACATTCATAAAAATGTGTTTTTACCTAATGATAAAGTCAACATTGCAATTTAACGATCTTGTAAGTAAGACATTATTTTTCGTGAATCAAATGTATATTTTAAAAAATCGGGCCGTACGAATTGGTGACGACCCGATTAAAATAAAAGTAAAAACATTGAAAATAACATACAGAAAGTTTCAGGTGTGTGTTCGGAGGGTACATTAAAATCAAAATTGTGAAGGTCTGACCGCCGGACTATGATGACATAATTAGCCTATCTTCAGAAATGAGTAACCAAATAAATTTTAGTACATTACTTAAAAATTGGAAATTTCGGTATTTGTCACTTATAAAATTAAGATAATCAACTCTGATGTGTTCAAGTTTTTTTTACATGAAATCATGAAATGTTCTTCGTCTTCAACATGATCATTACATAGTTTACAAATTCTATTCTCAAATTTTAAACCAAAATAGCCACCTCTTTCTACTTCAAGTCTATGTGAGCTTATTCTAATTAACAGGTTTTCTATATTTAGTACACTATACACTAGTTCAGAGAGAACAGGGAAAAAAATCATTGTTTATTTAAATTTGTCTTCTGAAAAAAGGAATAAAACATACTTAAATTACTACATTTTTACTTCATTTCATTAGATTTAAACAAAATATAGCATGTGATATTTTCTTTTTGAAAAGTAAATAACAACCTTTAAATGACCCCAACATAAGTGTTCAAACAACAATCTATACTATATGCTGTTTTAAGAATGTTGGCGTTCAGGTAAGATCAATTTCACTATTTAAACATTTGGTTGATAAATAAAAAGCAAAAATCGAATCCGATATTCAAGTTCCAGTTGTAGAAAATCCCCAGAACATATTTTCAAAGTCTAAAGTACACTTTGGAGACAGAATAACGTGTTTCTGTAGTGTACGTATTTTCTCCGCTTGTAAGAAAAACACAGATATGTAACGGAAGCGCATGCTCTACAACCATCTAAAATTAGGATGGTACATACAAACCATAGTTCTAAAATATTACCCCAATACGGAATAGAAATTGTACACAAATTTCTATATGAATAGAAAATAAAAAAGTTAAACAGTAATGGTTGTCATTACAAACGAACCACAACAAAATAACCCCCTTTTCGCTGCCCCTGACAAATTTTAAATTCCTAAACACAATAATGATCCAGACGAAAATCTGGATCATGTATAGGGACAAAAACATGTCAAAGTTAAATATTTTAAATTTGATTTGAATACTGCAATCTGATTGGCTAATCCGCCTGGA
>MJUT01017640.1:1569448-1614342 GCA_002080005.1 Gigantidas platifrons | reverse complement strand
CTGGAGCATTCTGTGTGGTGTGTTCTTCGTTTGTCTGGAGCATTCTGTGTGGTGTGTTCTTCGTTTGTCTGGAGCATTGTGTGGTGTGTTCTTTGTTTGTCTGGAGCATTCTGTGTGGTGTGTTCTTCGTTTGTCTGGAGCATTTTGTGTGGTGTGTTCTTTGTTTGTCTGGAGCATTCTGCGTGGTGTGTTCTTTGTTTGTCTGGAGCATTCTGTGTGGTGTGTTCTTTGTTTGTCTGGAGCATTCTGTGTGGTGTGTTCTTCGTTTTTCTGGAGCATTCTGTGTGGTGTGTTCTTCGTTTTTCTGGAGCATTCTGTGTGGTGTGTTCTTCGTTTTTTTTGGAGCATTCTGTGTGGTGTGTTCTTCGTTTGTCTGGAGCATTCTGTGTGGTGTGTTCTTTGTTTGTCTGCAGCATTCTGTGTGGTGTGTTCTTCGTTTGTCTGGAGCATTCTGTGTGGTGTGTTCTTTGTTTATTTTGTGTTATTCAAGAACGAGAAAACATATTTTTCTCAACCATTTTAGATTCTCGAAATAACCTTGCTCGGTAGGCTACATGAGAATCTACTGGATTTGAAAGGTATATAATTTACTCTGTTTATTTATTTCTTCATAATTTACATAAATATTTCACTTAAAAGCTTATTTATAATGATTCAAGCAGCGTTAATTTGATCTGTGAGAGACAAATTGCATTTCTTAGCATATTGATATCACCAGCCCTACACGATGACTGGTGAAGCTAGTGTTTTAAACTTCTAAATGGATACAGAAATATGTATAACGGTTTGTATGTAGTTTTTCTTCTAATCAAAGACAATTTAGAAATTATACGTTTCTGAATTATTTTGATGATAGAAGCGCATTGTACCATGTAAACACACAGTAATATGAAGTTTTGAGGAGCATGCAACCTAAGTCATGATCTTCATCAATAAGTTGTAGATGACAGTTTCGTTGATAACATTGAAAGGCCACGATCCAGGAACTGTCTGCTCTTCTGGAAAACCTGACAATTAAATGTTAGTAGGGTAGGGGAGTATATTTTTTCTTTTGTTGAGGGATTAAAGCTCGGACAGTAATAACGAACTAATCTCTTGAAACTTAAACACTTAGTTTATGTTTCGGATGGCGCTAACTCTGGTCAGTGATGTTTGGCTTTTGGTCCAAAGGTCAAAGATTTTGATCATTCTGCCATCCAAGTTCCGAAAAGGTAAATAGTCCACGACCCAATACAAAATGAATGATTATCAATATTCAGTGTACTACGAATATCTGTACATATGAAAATTTTAGATATTAATATGATTGATTGCTTAATTGGTTGATTAGTGTTTAGTGACAAGTAAGTGGTATATCAGCTAGATTCCTGACAAGAGTAAGAGGGAGTTTCACAAGCCGTACTTAAATTTAAATGTCAATTAAATGTTAATTGTAAATCAATTATATGTACATTTCAAGTAATTGTTAAGTGTCAATTAAATATTAGATATTAATTGACACTTAGATTTATTAGATGTTTGTGCAATCAAGTGCAGGTTTACAGTAAATAGGCCAGGCTTAGGTTTATAGTGCTGAACACCACTTTCATCAACATTTCAGTCATATCGTGGCGGTCAGTTTATTGGTGGAGGAAACCAGAGTATCCAGAGAAAATCACATACCTGTCCCAAGTCACTAACAAACTTGATTACATAATGTTGTATCGAGAAACTTCGTCGTGAGCGGGATTCGAACTCACAACTTTAGAGATACTTTAGACAGCCGCAGAAAAACCCGTATATCATGGATAGTGTTGGTATTTTGGCCTTGCATATGACCACCAACGACTACTCATGGAAAACACTGTTACTCATTGTGATATGCTGCAATGTGATTTGTTTTTTTTTCATGCACGGAGCAGTTCATTTCCAATTGCCGATCCGATCGGGGATATAACCCACGATCTACCACACTGGAGGCGAGCCCACGATCTACCAGACTGGAGGCGAGCACGCTCACTATTTCACCACCGATGTCGTCTATTTTGGTCGAAAGAAAGATAATGAAAAAAGTGAATATATCTTTTACATTAGATTTTAAAGAATAGTTTTAACTGTCGTCTATTCAGAACAGCGGTTCATTGGGAAAATGGTCCCATGGAAGACGACATTGAGTACAGATCTCTTATGTGTTGTCTTCTAGAAATGTTCCATTTACGTACCAAATAGCATCCTTGTTTAGAATTTACTGGAAGTTATGAAAACTAAGCATTCAGCTAAACTTTTACAGGTTTTAGTCTAATCTATGTTAACATGTATTAGTGGTTTTCTAGAATTTTGTGGTTTTCATTAATTAATTTTTGTTTTAATGTTTTTGGCTTACCAACAGTTTCTCATTATGGTCGAGATGGAATTTGTGGTCTGTTTAGTGTATGTAAGATCGTGAATATGTTATGGTTAGCTTATTACAACTAGGGCGAGGTGTACTTGATACAACATTATCTGATAAAGTTTGTCAGTGACTGGCGACAGGTCAGTGGTTTTCTACGGTAGATCGTGGGTTCGGACTCGGTCGGGTCAAACCAGCGCCTATGAAATTCGTACTTGCCCTTTCTTCTCGGCATTAAGGAGTAAGGACACATAATAGTAAGCTAAAATTATCTTACTAACTTCAAGCCTCCATGGTGGTGGACAACTACAGCGTTCAATTGTATATCCACCAGAGTACTACCTTTCTACCTACAAGCGTATGTTCCACTTGTCGTAAACACTTCCCGGTCCTTTCCACGTTCATGATTTATCACCAGGTTTGTAACTAGATTAACACGACGGGTGTCTCTAGTGGAGCAGGAACTGCTTACCCTTCCGGAGCACCTGAGTTCACCCCCGGGTTTAGTGGAGTTCGTGTTACTCGATCTTTTGTATATCTTTTATATGCATTTTGTTGATCGTTGTTTGTCCTTTTGTATTTTTTCCTTTGGCCATTGTGTTGTCTGTTCTTCTTCGGTATACGGATTCTGATTACCCCTTTGGTATCTTTTGACTATTGTGTTGTCTGTTCTTCTTCGATATACGGATTCTGATTACCCCTTTGTTATCTTCAAACTCTTTTTATTGCCACATTAGCAACAAATCAAACAATTTCAATTGACGCTAAACAGAATATAGCAATCAATAGTTTGATGTCGATTGAAATAATGTTGTCTTGAATGTTTTCCGTATAAAAAGGATGTTCGGTTCTTCTTTACTTCCATTTGTGTGTAGTAGGGCTCATGTGTTATTTACGTTATTTGTGTTTATTTGTGTATAGTTGTGTATAATTGTGTCCAACACATGTATATTATGTTGTGTTTATGTTTTGTTTTTGTTTGTCTTGTGTATCCTATGTTGCCAGTATTTCTGCATTGTACGTTATTGATTGCCCCTTCGGTATTCTCTGCATTGTACGTTATTGATTGCCCTTCGGTATTCTCTAACATTTATTTTCTCTTGTAGTACTTTTATCAACATTGTTGTATAATATATAGATACAAAAAATTCGTGCTGTCAAACATATCCACTCGATCCATGACAGCTAAAAAAAAAAATAAGCAGTCAATTGTACGATTCATTAGGTTTATTGGCGAAATTGTGTGAAATTGAAAAAATAAATCTGATTTATCTTTCTTGAATTCTGATTTATATAGTTAACAGAAATCTCTCTTAAGTACAATTAGTAGAAAATTTGTTAATTATATAAATCAGAAAACGAACCAGATAATGATCTTAAATGAAAGCTATAAATGTTCTACGCCAACGATCTCTTTTTGTAGTCTATGTGTTTCTAGTCTTGAAAATGCAGTAAATATTGGTCAATGCGTTTGTTTATTTGTTCAATGCCATTTTTCAAGTATCGTTTCCGACTTTAAATAGAAATCTACTACAAACTCGTTTAATCGAGACCATTTCAATCATATGGGTTAAACAAGTACGGCCTTTGATCTCTAGTACCAGAGTATAGATGCACCTTGTGAATTCTGCAAATGTATAAAATTCCAGGTGCATGTCAATTAGGAATTCTCCATAGCAACATTGGAAAAACATCTTGGACAGGTTCTCCTATATAAACAATATATATAATAGGAAATACATAGATCGTTTATATGAAAGTTAATGTGATTAAAAAATAAAATATATATAAAGTGGAGACAACAATTTCTGGAAAGCGCTATAAAAATGATCATTACGGATTTTCTATGGTTTTACGAGTACTACCAAACTATATTTGTACCGAAAATCACTCAACGAATTAGGAATGATAAACAATTTAAAAATTGTCGGAATAATTTCAAAATCAAGTATCTAAATCGTAGAAAGATGCCAATTCGATACCTCTAACACACAAATACATTACCGATCACTTTCCTGGCTTGGTTCAGGTACTTCAGTAACAAGTGACAGGGTTAAACTAGTGATGAACAAGATATAAAAGGTACGAATTAATGGTATTAATAGAATATAATAATCAGTAGCGATAGAACATAGATACATAATTGAGTCTATGCCAGTTCATTACAATTAGAATGAAGTCTACTCCTCTGATGTTTCACGGTCGTCATCTTGGATTGGTTTGTATATCTCACAGACTTGTTTGCATTGTAGTAATTTCTTTCCGTCACATCGTTTACGACATTTACCGAACTTTACCATTACCCCCGAGTAAATGGACGGATGTCAGAAGTGGAGCAGGAATTGTTTAACCTTCTGGGGCATCTGATGCTGATTATTGTTATTCTTCCTCTCTATTTATTTGTTGGTCATGTGTTGGTGTTTCGTGATTTGACGTTTTTTGTTATCAAATCTCGCAATTCGGTTGTTTCGAATCATGTCAATTCCGACCACGTTCCGTCTTTTTCGTATCTTGACGTCTGAACAAATTGGCAGGCGACTTCCGGTGTTTACGCTATTACTGTGACAACGTCAGCATATCATAGTCGTAGATGCGGTAGATTATAAGTAATTGTAATATGGAGACGCCAAGGAAACCGCTGAATAAATACTGGTGTTCGGTACCCCACTATCTGTCTTATATAAGAAATATATACACAAAGGCAGATCGTTTTCCTTTCATGATGCTGGCAGCCGCAAATAAAGAAAGAAAACAAATTTAATTTTAAAGAATGAATTGTCTCTGCGTTGAAGTCTTTGATACAAATAAAATAATTTAATTGATATCTGTCTTTTACAGAAAATGTTAAGATAGTTTTAACTTGAGAATCGAACGTTAAAACGGCGCATATCGATTGGAGTTTTTGTTGTGTACATTGACACCGGAAGCTCAGGGCCAGCAGTTCCATCGAAATCACGTGATCTGGCAGACGAAAATAACAAAATTTTGACGGAATGGAAATGATTCGAAATAACCGAATTAAAAAAAAACAAAAAAAAACGCAGATGTCGAATTTAGTGGACACGATGCGTTTCCGGAATCACCTTGAACAAAATCACAAGGTTGGAAAGCCAAATTAATTAACGTCTTTATTAGCAAGTAAAACAAGCGGCATAACCATGATAGACAAGATCGAATAAGGTCACATATGCATGAGGTAGGAAAACCTTAATCTTATTAATAACTATTATTATTTAAGACCTGTAGATTTCAATAATAAATATATATAATAAATCATGTCAATGCCGAAGCACCGACTACTGTGCGGATGATTCCCTCGGGTACTAATAGTCTATACGATATAACTGAAATATTGTTGAATGTGGCGTTAAACACCATAACCATTACCCTTAGAACTGATTTAATGGTACATTTATAGACAAGACATATAGACATTAATACTACTACCATATCCTCGTGACCACGGAAGTCAAATTTAACTTAAGTTATAACCATGCTTGGCTATTAAAACAAGAAATATTGCGTAAAACGTATCATGATATACATGTATATAGTTCGCAATAATATGTTTCTCTCGCATTCTTAAATCGCCCTTTGCCTTCCAACAGTGCCTTTTGAAGACTTTTAATATCATTTAAGGGGAAAGTAATTTGCTAATGTCGTTCGGAAATAACGGGACATTTATCCGAGATAGCTGTCGGACCGTCAATAAATAATGCTTTTTCCTTGATTTACGCGATGACTTCCGATGGAGTTAGCTCTTCAATTCTTGTACGTTTTGACAATAACCAGTCATTTGCCATTAAACGTTAAGTAAATGTTCACACCGTCCAATGTCGGCGTCCTTTGATCTCCATGTTTACCTGAGCGTCAAGGATGGGTGGTCTTTGTCAACAGAAGTGAGAAGTTCTTTCCAGATGACGTATCCGAAAAACAGCCTTATAAATGATCTTAGATGGTATTTTTAGGTTATTTTTTTTTATTTATTTTTATATTTTGATTAGTCATTTTTTTTCTTCTTCTAAATTATTGAAAATGAGACGTTATCGCGATAGCCAACGGTTTAAATCGTTCTGTCTGCCTGTCAATATTGTCAAAGTTCAAATTAAACTATTGTCATAATTATAATATCCATGTATGCAATTATTGATATTCTTCAATACTATCATTTGAATTTCTGTTAATGTACGATAGTTCACGAATGTGTTGTGTGTGAGAGTGCATGAATGTTTACCATTGTCTTGTATTGTATATTATATTGTCTTGTTTGTTTAATATTGCTAATACTATGTAACTGTGATTTGTATTGTATGTATGTTGAGGAGAACCGCTCGTAGCCTCTGGCTGTCGGCAATCCTCTTGAAATAAATAAAGAATTCAATTAATATTGTCTACTGTTCTGAATCATTAATATGATTTCCTGTTTTGGTTGCTTTTTTCCCAAATAAAGGTATTTAAACGTAATTCTCATCTTATTATACAACCCGTCAGATAAGCTATTATTTGATCAAGTTCTCGCTATATTTTGATACAATATTATATATTCTCACTGGTAACTAATAACAAATCTGAAAGTGGCACCATAATCCCCTTATCTGTGGAACAAAATTCACAAATATTCAAATATGTGCAGTTGTACATTAAACAAACCAAGCGTTTTACTCCACAGTGATAACACTTTACATATTAAATAAACGTTAGAAAATACTGAAGGGGCAATAAAAAATGGGCATTCAAAAGTAATATGGTAAACAAGACGAAGAAAAACATAACACAAACACAGCACAACATGTGTTAGACATCGTTTGACAATTTAGAGTGACTGGCAACATAGGGTACACAAGACGACGAAATACATGACAAACAAGAAATGTGTACATCACAAAATACGCCCGTCTATATAAATAGGGTTCTTCCCCTTCTACAGGGGAAGGGGAATCATATGGCCAAGTTTGGTAAAGATCCAATGTACAGAACTAAAGTTATTGTACGGAAACGATCCTGATGTCAGAAATTCTATTTATAGTAACAGTGATCTTGACCTTTGACCTAATGACCCCAAAATAAATAGGATTCTTCCCCTTTCAAAGGAGATTCATGTGGGCAAGTTTGGTAAAGATCCAATATACAGAAATAAAGTTAGCATGCGGAAACGACCCTTTTGTCAAAAATTATATTTATAGTAACGGTGACATTGACCTTTGACCTAATGATCCCAATATAAAAAGATTCTTCCCCTTCCACAGGGGAATCATATGGCCAAGTTTAGTAACGATCCAATATACAGAACTAAAGTTATCGTGCGGAAACGACCCTGTTGTCAACATTCTATTTATAGTAAGGGTGACCTTGACCTATGACCTAATGAACCCAAAATAAATAGGGTTCTTTCCCTTCCACAGGGGAATCATGTGGCCAAGTTTGGTAAAGATCCGATATATAGAACTAAAGTTATTGTGTGAAAACCTGTGTGGACACCTGACCGACCGCCCGCCATATCCAATCAAATAATACGGACCGTCTCGAGACGGGCGTATAAAAACACAACATAATAAGTGTTGGACACCACTATACACAAACAAGCACAAATAACGTAAATAAGACATGAGCCCCCACCCCCCATCCCCCTTACAAACAACTGGAAGTAAAAACGAACCAAACATTCTTTCAATGCGGAAATTGTTTAGTCATTTTCTTTTGTGTTAATTTTTTCCCCCCATTGTATCTTATTCCACGAATATGACTATTATGTACTGTTACGTAAAAACATAATATAGAACTCAATGTTATATAATTTTGAATATCCTTCCTTTTTGCTCATTGTTTGCTATAACATGTAATAATTATAAATATCTTACCTCCTACATAAATGTAAGAAAATGATTGGTTTAGCGTGAACACGTATGTTTTTCATACAGGGTTAGTAAATTTCATACAGGGTTAGTAAATTACCATTAATAAGTAATAGTTGACTTGATGTATTTTGTGAAATTACTTGTGTTCTTTAAACATTCTTTTCATGGTTTTGAAAACAGTTTATTGATTTTGTGAAAATTTTGACTGTTCTTGCTGAACATTATGTGATATTTTTCTCTTATATAAAATATCGAAAGTTTGTATTTTTCAATTATTTGATGAATTCTTGAGTATTGACAGTGTACACTGTGTAAATAATAATACATTATTACTTACCTGTACATTGGACATCGGTAAGAAAAGACAAAGAACACAAACAAACAAACAAAACACCATGTATAGAACTGGCATAATGAACAACACGACCTATCACCAATATCATAACAGAAAATATATCCGTTTGTACATTTCTGTGAACCTCTACATGGTCCGTCGTGGCCGTGATCGCATGATAGTTGGATTTACAACTACCTATGCAATCAGTGCCTGTCACAATTAAAGTTGTGAGTTCGAATCCCATTCAGGCGAGGTATTCTCGATACAACATTATGTGCAGACATGGGGTAATCGTAATTTGTAATCGTAATAAGTTGTAATCGATTACATTTTTTCATGTAATCGGATGTAATCTGTAATCGGTCATTTTATTTTAGATTACATGTAATCGTAATGTAATCGATTACATTCATTTTGACCCTGTAATCATGATTACTTTCTGATTACATTTAGATTACTTTTCATCATTTTGACTTATTTTGTCCTGAAACATATATCTCCTTAGATATTTAATGTATGATTTATGTAAATGAAATGGAATATATTAAACAAATAATGTAGAATGGTTTACTAGAAAACATATAAAGTTTATTGACATCTAAATAAAAAAAATATGTTATGAAATTCAATTGTTAAAAACTCATAAAAAAACCTCTATTAAAATAAAGTGGCAATCACAACATGATCAAAAGATAGTATTCTATGTTTAATTGCAATCAAAACTATCACAAGTACAAAAAATATTAAGTATGGCTTCAAAGACTTGATATCCAAACAAATAATATCTCAATTTTAATTGCTTTGGAGTTTCAAAATTTCAGTGAAAACAGCTCTAAAATTTTAAATTATATTTTATCAAATCTATTTACATAAATTAATTATAAATATTTAGACTGGGAAATTGATATGCATATTTTTAAGCAAATTTTTAGAATCAGAATGACTTTTGTTTTTGTTATCTTCTGAATTATATATCAAGGACATGCATGGAAATGATGTGAAATTTAGTAATGATGATAGTTGCATAATTTGGTGTCATAAATAAGACCTTAATTACAAATTTTATCTGTGGCACAGGTTAACTGCTAGTTTATTATCCACAATAAACTTTTGACAGGATCCATCCTGTTTGAAATTATTTGATATATATTATTAAAATGTGCAAACGTATGTCATAATATTTACTAATAGTATAAAGACCTATTTACACTATCTGTTTTTCCATGGCTGATTTTCCATGGCTGTTAAAACACACCGTGTGAATTGGGAAAACATATGACAGATATGAAGTCAGACTGAAGACAGAGCGTTTAGAACTTTCCCTATTCTCTCTGTCAAGACAGAGCAAATAAACCAATCATGAAAAAGGTCAATAAGGTTATACTATAAATATACTGACGTGCACGTGTAATTTTCCGGGGGTTTCCGCAGGATGATAAGAAATTTCATAATCTAAAGATGGCTGCTAAAAGAAAAGAAGAATTAAAACTAACATCAGAGGAAAGAGAAAGATTGGTTGAATTCTCACAAAATTTTTGAAACCTCTTTGTTTGATCCTCTTGATCCAGCTCCCTCATTAATGCATGGTTAGCACCAACTTATCTTCTTCGTTGTATCCATGGCCTCACCCATGTTCTCCGACCACGTTGATTGTTACGGATAATATGACATGTAGCAGCTATCATTAAAATATATATAGGAGCAACAAAATCATCATTCTCCATGTTGAAAATGTAAATAAAAACAAAATTTGGAGGGAAATATTAATTAGCTCAGACGTGAAATGACATACCATCTAAACAGACTAATGAGGCATATGTTATCAGCTATGGAAAGACAGCTATGGAGAGAACAGATCGTGTAAATAGGTCTTATCATGGAATTAATTTTGGTCATAGTAATAAGATCCAACTTATTTTTTATGAAAAAAGGAAAATGAGAATAGCTGTTTATAATTTACAATGTACTGTATCTTTTTGCATGGAATGATCACATTAAAACTGAATTGTAATTCATTGTTCTCAGTAAGAAATACATTAAAAAAAGGAGATATTGGACAGATGCATATGAGACAAAATAACATAAAAACACTAATATATTGGTTGTCATACCATTAAATGTAATCAGTAATGTAATTGATTACATTTACAAAGTAATTGTAATTTAATCGATTACATTTGAAAATTGATGTAATCGTAATGTAATGAAATCATGAAAATTGCAAAGTAATTGTAATGTAATCGATTACATTTGAAAGTAATTGACCCCAAGTCTGATTATGTGATCAAGTTTGTCAGTGACTTGCGACAGATCGGTGACTTTCTCCGGGTACTCCGGTTTCCTCCACCAATAAAACTGACCGCAACAACATAACTGAAATATTGCTGAACCTATCTGTTCTTGTTTGAAACAGTTGATGCGATCTAAGGAATAAATAACTTGTTATCAATGAAAACACGATGAATGTTTCGGCAATGACTGGATGAATGGAAGTCCTAAAAAGCATGCTAATGAATATATTTGGTATATTTATTACTCTGTTTTGAACTCCGTGCATGGCGAGGTGTACTTGATACAACATTATGTGATAAGATTTGTCAGTGATTTGTACCAGGACGGTGGTTTTCTCCGATTTCCTCCATCTCCACCACGATATAACTGAAATATTATTGAAAGAGGCGAGATTTTCACCCTCCCACAAAAGAACAGAAACATCACATGGAGGTTTAAATATACAAGTACTGTTACATTTCAGTATCTCTATCATTACTCTCGTGGAGTACGAACTACATTTCAGTATCTCTATCATTACTCTCGTGGAGTACGAACTGCTTACCCCTTTAAGATCACACATTTTCAGTAAGGTTCGTGTTGCTGTAGATTATTGTGAAGTGTATTGTGAACCATGTTTTTTCTTTTTGTCTTTTTTATCGTTTGGTCACTGTATTGTCTGTCCTTCTTAGATATACTGCTTCTGATAACCACTTTGGCACGGCTGTGTTCGGTGCCATATATAGATAAAAAGATGCCCTAGGTTTTTCCACTTGTGAGATCCCTACCAATCCTCTACCATTACGAATGCAAGGCAAATTACTGCAAATTTGCTTAGAGACCGTTTAGAGTGCGTTATGACATTATATGTAAGAAAGACCTATAACAGTATCAAAATATCACAAACCTTTGCCGGAGATTCCCTATATTTTGAGGCCATAGGCTTCAGCTTCCAAACCTATTTGTAAATCCGGCACTGAATATGCTGATTACCCTTTTGGTCATGATCTCCAACCTATTTTTCTAAAACAACCATTATTGTATTCCTTATAATTGTTCTTCATTTTTATGTCTTTTTTCGGTTATTATTCCCGTCGGTCACTTAGTTCAGTGATGGAAGGAGCATGAGAGAATGATAATATAATGTATCGATTCTCGCATTAAATCCTTTAATTATAGAAATCATCAGCTTTTTGTTTCTTTACCCATGGCTTATTCTTTTGTAGAAATCGATTGACAAAAAAATTAAGATAATTATGGTGAATTAATGAAAAACCAATTACTCTGCTTCACTGGACAATTTAAATATCTTTATCTTCGAAAATTTTGTTTCGTATTTTTCTAGCTCCATAAATATTTAACAATGTTCGTTTGCTATTCGTGCAAGATTCTACATTGTGAACCGATATCGTGCTCATCATCAGCGATAGTAGTCGTAAAATGGCCATATCTAAGATAATTAGATCTTTTAAAATCTGTTAAAATCCAACATTGTTTAGTGTTCCTCATTAAACTTTTAGTCCTTTATGACATAATTTATTGTTGTTTAATAGCTTCATATTAAATTTTACTGTTATCAAATAAGATCATCAGCTGATAATTTGCATATTCGTTTTATCATTCTAATTTTGAAACAATGACGATAGCATCCAGATATGACTTCTAGACTTGTAAGATTATCTCTGCGTTAACAACATGCAACCCATACCAAATATATCCATTGTATTTGAAAAAGATTGTATCTTACATTTATAAAGTATTGTTTTAGATTCCGGATTGAGAAGGGGTCATCTATGGTGGGGACTATTTATTATTGAGAGAGAAAAACCAGATAAGCTTTCTATTGACTCAATATGCACTTCTACAGAATGCTAGCATACTGCTTCTATACTACCATATATTACTATATTGCATAAACATGTAAACCAAATGTTCGAAAATGATATTTGTTAGACTATTACAAAAGTTGCATGGTTGAATTTGTGCAATGTAGATGCATGGTAGATATAATTAAAAGTAAATATTTATTCCAATAGTGTACACATACGGATGTAAGCGAAACTTCCTAATGATTAGGTGACGAAATAATAAATGCTGACCAATCAGACGGTGCGTTATTTCAAGGACAATATTTTTGGTCTTCCCTCGACGGGATATGACCTCACACCATTGATGCACTGCAGCACCAATCGCTTAGCCTTTTGTCCAGTGCCTTATACTGTCATTGTGTATACTTTTAAATTTCAGAATGTTAATAACAAGCTCTTGTCTCAATTATATAAGAATTTAAATCTTAATGGTGTACATCTTATTAATTTACCATCGCTGTTACATCTGTATTACCGTCTGTCATAAATACAATTCTGAGTTAATTGATTAAATCGAAGTAATGTTGCCTCGCTTTCGTGATGTCCACATCAAAAAACGATGTTCGGTTCGTCTTTACCACCAGTTGTTTGAAGGAGGGCTCATGTCTTTTTACGTTATTTGTGTTTGTTTACATATAGTGGTGTTCAACACATATTGTGTTGTGTTTTTGTTGTTTTTTATTTTTGTGCTTACATGCAATTTGTCTTCGTCCTGTGTCTTGTGTACCCATTGTTGCTAGTTTGTCTGGATTGTTCATTCTTCGTCTTGTGTCTTGTGTACCCATTGTTGCTAGTTTATCTGGATTGTTCATTCTTCGTCCTGTGTCTTGTGTACCCATTGTTGCTAGTTTGTCTGGATTGTTCATTCTTCGTCCTGTGTCTTGTGTACCCATTGTTGCTAGTTTGTCTGGATTGTCCATTCTTCGTCCTGTGTCTTGTGTACCCATTGTTGCTAGTTTGTCTGGATTGTCCATTCTTCGTCCTGTGTCTTGTGTACCCAATGTTGATAGTTTGTCTGGATTGTCCATTCTTCGTCCTGTGTCTTGTATACCCAATGTTGATAGTTTGTCTGGATTGTTCATTCTTCGTCCTGTGTCTTGTGTACCCATTGTTGCTAGTTTGTCTGGATTGTCCATTCTTCGTCCTGTGTCTTGTGTCCCCAATGTTGCTAGTTTGTCTGGATTGTCCATTCTTCGGTTTCTTCTTAACGTTTATTTCGAGACAATATTAAACTGATTCAAAAAGAAACGATACATAAATAATTTTTCAATTCTTTTACAATTAAATAAAACGATTGTCATACAAGTAATACAACAGGAAAGGTAATAATTTCTCACACAAAATAACCATTTTGAATTAAAGTTTTTGCTCTTTACTGCAGACGTAATATGGTAATAAAGCACTATTAAAAGTGGTCAAAACCAAACTAAAAATAAAACAAAAAAACTAAAACCATAATGGTCAGTAGCAGGTGTCCAAATTTCATCCCGTTAGGTTGCCACTGACAATTACTACTTGGGTGCGGTAGTGAAATGATACCACAACCCCATTCCATTACCATTGCGCATCCATTTCGGTGCAATTTATTAAGGTACAATTCAGCGTATCGTTCATAACATCCGCGGTGAATTCTGGCACGTCCGTCCCACGTTGCTAGCAGAAGCTGGATATGCCGTTGTAAAGGATTCCAGTGCAGAAGTTGGTTGGTTGTTGGAATAAGTAATTGATATGGCGTATAGTTCATATTCTATCTCGATGAGTTTGTTGGGAACACTGCTAGCCATTTCTAAGGCTGTCTTAAATTTTAAAAACTGTTTTGAAAGGACGTACATATTTGTATGCAAATAAAGCACTAACGTTTTATTTTTGTTAATTGTTATCTAACTTGGCATTCTAAATATTACAGAAGTAAAAATATATATTAAAACACTTAAGCAGATGAAAACGTATTAAGTTAGCGAATACACTCCAACTTCTACGGGTCTCGTTTATTTTTATGACTTCACAAAATTCGCTGTCTAACTTGTACAGCTCAGCTAAATTATTTGTGATACATTTGTTTTTTATGGATTTAATTAAATTTAGTACTAATGAGCTTTTACTGCACATTGGTACTATATAATTTATGTCTACTATATCCCCTGCTCTAAATCCTACTTTATTTAACATTGTGTCTCTAAGATGTCTATATTTCTTTTTTATCAATTTGTTAAGTTCTTTTTTATTTTGCAGAACTTTAAGACGCAAAGTCTTGTTCCATGGCTCATTGCAAAGTTGCCTACACTTAGCTTTAAAAATTCTATATTTATTCTCACACTCATTATCATAATATGATTTTTTAATTTTCCTCGTAGCTTTTTTTGTTTTTACTAATTCTGTTATCTCTATTCCCTAAACAAACAGCATTATATAAAACAGAAGACACCTCTTTAACAATATCATCAATATTCTTCTCTAAAATATTATGGCTGTCATTTTTGGTTGCAGATAGCTTATCAATTTTGTCTAACTCAGATAAAATATTTTTAAAATCAAAATTGTTCATATTATTAACAAAGTTGTCTTCTCTGGCCCTAGACCACTGTAGATTTTTAAGTGGTATCTTATGTTCATTATTCTTATTTTTTATATAATGTGAGAGCAAATTTATTGAAATTGGTCTATGATCAGACAAATTGGGATCAAAATCTCCAACAGTAAAATTTACTACACTAGGTAACATATCTGAGCTACATATACAATAATCAACATCAGATGATCCATTGTGATTAAAAAAAGTTAATTGTCCTTTAGAATCTCCTAAAGTCCTGCCATTCAAAATTCTAAGTTGTGCCTCTATACACAGTTTTATAACAGATTTACCATAGCTGTTTGTTGTTTGAGGAATCTCAGTATTTCTGTGTTTATGGATTGCATCAGCAGTATAGTTTGCGGTAGAAAATCATCTTGTATATATATCTTTATTCTGATAACCTTTGTTGATACAATGGTATACAGATAACAAATTAAATACATACATAATATACAATATATGTTATTATATATATGTTTATTTCTGGTAACCTTTGTTGATACATTGGTATACAGATAACAAATTAAATACATACATAATACACAATAAGATACAATACAATACATAAATTATCGTTCAATTCATTAGAAATAAAGTCAAAATCATTTTTATTGATATGGGCATTAATATCTCCCATTAAAAGAACATCTCCTATAACAGAGAATTTTTCAATATCATGCTACAATTTTTCAAATAACTGTTTGTCATAACCTCAACCACATCATATCATCCATTGCTGTATCTAAAATTTTAACTCCAGGCACAATATCTTTTTTAATAAAAGTAGCAATACCCCCTCTTGCTCTGTTTGATTTAGTTTTTCTACAATTTACATAGCATTTAAATCCATCATAAGTTAACATATCTTCATTAGAGGCATGCGTTTCAGACAAAGCAACACTATCAGATGTCATAACACTTTTTACATTATCATCATCTAATTTACAAATCCTACTTCCACTCATTCGTTTGAATAGTCCATTCACATTCCAAGATGTGACGGACAGTTTGTTGGATACCTTGAGACACATATTTGCTATAAATTGTCAAGTTAAAAGGGAGAAAAGAATCAAAGCAAATACCAATATTAGACACCCCCTTTTGATAGTATCAAAATGTATTGTGAAATAAAGTCTTTATATTTAAATCTCCACAAGTCTCAAAAGATGACTGCTACATGGAAAGGTCCGTTTGGCATAGTCAGGAAATTATCAGATGTGTATTATCAAGTAAAGGTAGGAGCACACCGAGGCTTAGTTACCTATCATATCAACTTGCTGAAGAGATATAATAGGAAGAGTAATTAACATTTTAACAGTCTGTGTCAGATATGTTACCGGATATGACAGTACCAGATGATACTGAAACATATAGGGATGTTACAATAGGCACTACACTTAACAAGTACCAGAGATAATCATTATGGACATTTTGTGAAGAATTTTCCGACATTCTTACCTCACAGCCTGGTCGTACTGACATTATAAAACATGAAATCAAAACAACATCAGAAACATCGATTTCGCTAAGGCCTTATATAATACCTTATGTTCGCCGTGACGAAGTAAAGAAACTTCTAGACCAAATGCTAAAAGATGGACACATTGTACCTTCTAAGAGTCCATGGAGTAGTCCAATTGTTCTTATTGACAAAAATGATGGTTCAATCAGACTTTTGTGTGGATTATAGAAAGTTAAATGACATTACATTATCCGATGGTTATCCAATACCTCGTATAGACGAAATTATTCAGAAGTTTGGTGATTCAAATTATCTGAGCTGTGTCGATCTTTCTAAAGGAGTTTAGCAGTGCGAACTCCATGAGCAGTCTCGTGCAAAATCTGCATTTATAACACCATTTGGACAGTACGAATTGACCGTGATGCCATTTGGCATGAAGACATCACCTTCAACATTTGCTAGATTGATAGATAAAGTAGTTGGAGATTTACAGAATGTAGTTACGTATTTTGATGATCTTATAATATTCAGCGATACATTTGATGAACACTTGAATCATTTGAGAAATGTATTTGGTCGTTTACGGGAGGCCAATTTAACTGTTCGTCCATCAACGTGTGACCTTGCCTTTGAAGAAGGGCATTGTTTGGGTCATATAGTTGGAAATGGCATTGCTAAACCAGATCCAAAGAAGGTACAGGTAATGGTTGATTTTCCATTACCTATCAACAAAAAGTGTTTTACGCTCATTTCTAGGACTTGTAGGATACTACAGAAACTACATTAGAGACTTTTCGGCTATTGCTCAGCCTTTGAATGATCTTCTACAAAAGAGTCAACCAAATCAAGTTGTTTGGACAGACAACGAAGTAACACCATTTAAAAATGCAATGATTCATGCGCCAGTGCTTAGAAACCTAGATTTTCATAGACCATTTATTTTACAAACTGACGCATCTGATTTTGCAATAGTCAAAAATTTGAATTATTTCTTAGCCGCAAATTACTTCCAAGAGAAAGAAATTATTCAGTTATTGAAAAGGAGTGTCTTGCAATCGTTTGGAGTACTAAATCCTTGAATTATTATCTGTCAGAGCAAAAGTAGATACAATTGAAACTGATCACAATCCGCTAACTTGGTTAACAAAAATGAAGGACAAAAATCAGCGATTATTATGATGGGCTCTTCTTCTACAACAGTATGACTTCAAAATTAATTACCGCAGTGTTGCTGGTAACAAAAATGCAGATGGAGTTTCTAGAGTATAATGCACTTGTTTTGGGAAATATGTGTTTTAAAGAGAAATATGCTAAAGTGAATTTATTATCACAATTTATTCAGTGGATTTGTGGATCATACTATTCTGTTCAGTGGATTTACTATTTTCATGTCCCCTGTGTAAAATGGAATTGAGGATGAATATAATTTTATTATGTTATGCTCCAGCCTCCACAATATTAGGAATAAAATGTTTGCCAATATTATTAGTATTTTTTCCATCTTTCCATGTATTGACTGATGAGAAAAAGTTCCTTTATTTATTTCAATGTGAAGAATATGATATTGTAGAAATTATTGTGAGGGGAGTAAACGAAATGTGTGATAGGAGAAATGAGTTGATTGATAAATATTTTTTTTAAAGATTTCTGTAAAAGATATATTTGTGTATTGTGTAAAAAAAATGATGCAATTCATTGCACAGTGTGATAGTTTCATGAAAATATAGATCACTATTATATGTTATATTTTGATTGATATTCAAATCATATTTAAAATGTACCACCTCCTCATACTAAATGTCATTAAGGAGTCATGTGTTTCAAACATGTATATGTAGTTTAATTGTAGTTAACAGTTTCTTTGTATTGTATTTAGTGTGTTATTTTGGTAATAATCCTTTGTATATGGATTTCAGACCAATAGAAATTCTGATCTGTTCTGTTCTGTTGTCTTATAATACAGTGACAGTTTTATGACATATTCATTCGAATTTTATATGCTTGGACATAGAGAATTGTTGAAAGACAGAGACTGGCAAATGCGTTATATCTGATTTACTTTTAATTTTCTGTTAGTTTTAATTTTGAGTGTCCAACAGTATAGATTAAGATAATTTTGTTCTAAAGTGGTGGCTTAGTATCAGTAGTTTTTAGTTTTAGAATACAAGTTGCAACCAGCTTTAGTTTTTATTGACGCCCACATTTTGGATAAAAGAACCCGTCTTAACATGGTGATAGGTACTGATTGCACAGATAGTTGTAAATCGAACTACCAAACGATCACGACAGTTGCTTCCCATATCTGTTTGATATGTTTGGCGCAAATGAAAAAACGGTTTTGGCGCAAAATGAAATATTTTGTTTAGCGCAAATGAAATAATAAATGACAAAAAAAAATCATAGTAATTTTGGGTTTGTTTTTTGTTTGTTTGTTTTTGTTTTTGTTTTTGTTTTTTTTATTAATTCGGAATCATGGCTTTATCTTTCGTTGTTTAAAGAGAAGTGATAAGATTCAAGATTAATTATCTTTACATTATAATTGATCGTCAACATAACAACAAAACAATATTTTTTGCATAATTGACATATTTATGTTCGAGGTAGATTATTTTTATTGATTTGTCGAATTCATTGTATTTTTTATAATTTATGTCAAAAATGTCATTTGCGTTTTTTTTAGATTAAAATGTAGATGTACATGTATGTCACACTATTTGTCAATATAAAACCCCCTCTTTTCCCCCTGTCATTTGCACACGGCAAGATACATGTAAATATTGGAAACATACATGAGAACGGCAATAAATGTTTAAGATGTTACGAAATGCACTGCAGAAATTCTGTAGTTAATGCTTCCGGCTATGTGTGAAACAAGTTGTCCTCTATTGTCACACAGGAATAGTCTCGATCTGTCATTGTGTTCTAATGGTCAACCGTCATCTATGCACAATAACAGAATACCAACTTCAAATCAGTGTACGATAGGGCCGTCGTGGTCGTGATCGTATTGTATATTAGTGTCTATAACCCTTACAGTAGTGAGTTCGAATCCCATTCATGGCGAGGTGTACTCGATACAGCATTGCGTTAAAAAGTTTGTCAGTGACTTGCAGCAGGTCAGTGGTTTTCTCTGGGTACTCCGGTTTCCTCCACCAATAAAACTGACTTCCATGATGTAGCGGAAATATTGTGGAAAGTGACGTTAAACACCACAACCCTACCCATAATCCTCCTCCAAAACCGTCCAATCAGAGTCCGAATGCCGTGGCTTTTAAAACCGTCCAATCAGAGTCCGAATGCCGTGGCTTTTAAAACCGTCCAATCAGAGTCCGAATGCCGTGTCTTTTAAAACCGTCCAATCAGAGTCCGAAATGCCGTGGCTTTTAAAACCGTCCAATCAGAGTCCGAAATGCCGTGGCTTTTAAAACCGTACTTTATTTAAACATTACCGTAGTGATTTTTACTGGTCCCTGGAAATTAGAATTTAACATGAATATATAAACAACAATTATAATATGACGTCCTTCTTTCGTTTTGCAAACAAACGAGCGATTTATTTAGATGGCAATATCTCATTAGTACATGCGCGGTGCACTCATTCAAAATCACACAATAAATATACAATACTTGTGCACTGTCGAGCATATAGGCAATATATGTATGAGGCTTAGAAACGGGGGGAAAGGCGAGGCTTCGCCGAGCCTTTTCCCGCGTTTCGCGCCGAATACACATATTTACATATATGCTTCGACAGTGCATATGTATTGTATTTATCCTGCAATTTTAAATAGTAAATAAACGTTTACTGGACGATGATAAAAGTATATGAAATAATTTTGTGTATGTATTTGAAAACAATATCCCACGATGTGCCCCGATTTATATTTGTATGTTCTATTTATAACTGACCAATATAAAAAAAAATATTGGGCAGGCTATATTGGTCGGTAAATGCTGTCATTGCAGGATAAAATTATATACACGGCTGTTAACGTTTTAAACATCTATATTCATTGCAAATAATCAACATATCCAAAATTAATAGGGACCGTCGTGGCCGTGATCGTATGGTAGTTTGGATTTATAACTACCTATGCAATCAGTGCCTATCATCACTGATGTTGTGAGTTCGAATCTTGATCGACGAGGTGTACAACATTATGTGATAAAGTTTGTCAGTGACTTGCGACAGTTCGTTGATTTTCTCCGGGTCCTCCGTGAAGAATATTAGTAAATTTTATCCATCTCGGGATAAAATATTAATATCCGCCAACCCATGAATTATTTCTTAATTTTATGCAAATTATTGCTTCATTATTGATGAAAGTGTGAAGACTGATATATTACGTCACACTCCATTAAACAAGAACTGACTATAGTTTTTATAATCTTCAAAAATGAATAATTAATCATTTAATTTTTCATAATGAGCGAATGCGGGGTTGTTTTTTTTTTGCATTTTGCAAATATACAATTCAGGGTTTATTTGCCGTATCTCCCTATACATCCAATGTCACGATTTTTAAAAAATAAGAAATATATAAATAAAACATATGAGTTCTATTTAATTACGAAAGTTCAAATATGGACGAATAGAATAGCGTGTGATATGAATAATAATCATCTGGGGCCTGTTTAACGAAACTATCATAAGACATGTCTTAGGACCATAATTAGGACCATTTTAGGACATGTCTGAGAGAGCACAACGAAGCTGTCTTAAGACCATCCTAAGATATTCATTTATTAAAATATCCATACAGAGTGGTGATAATTAGCCCAAGAAATAAAAAGATAATTTTATATTAATTATGAGCTTTCAATAAATTTAAAATCAGAAAGATATTTAAATTAAAAAACGATTTGGAGTTAATCACAAGTTTTAGAGTTAAAATGTCTCTTCTGTTCAATATGCATATAAAAATTGTCAGTCTATATTGACATTATTAAGCTGTCAAACGAGTTATTTACGGGTAGTACACCCTATACAGATGAAAACAGTGAGTAAAGTCGTGCAAATCGTGTTCTTTTGTATGATAGACTTTCCCCTTGCATGTATATAAATAGAGTCGTATTTTGAATGTTACGCATACACCCAAAATGAGCCGAAAACGTAGCCCGAACTTATCGATGGTGTTTTTTTTATTATGTGAATTAATAATAATTTATTTTACTGTGTGTATTTGATTATTTTTATCTTTTTTATATTTATTGAAATGTAGTTGTTACCTTAAGATGGTCCTAAGTCACCTAATTCATTGTCCTAAAGTTAGGATAAAATTTAGGATATATCTTAACTTAAGAGGCGGTCGATAAACAGACTTAAGACAAAGACATGTCCTAAGACCATCCTAAGATATGTCTTAGTCCTAAGACATCTTCGTTAAACAGGCCCCAGGTTTGCAGATCCGAAACTTTTACATAAAAAAAATATATCATATTTCTGCAAGAATTTACAATGTAGTGTCTATTACAAAAATATTTTGATAATCAACTTTAACTGTCTCTTTTTTTTCTTATATGATTACGTTCAATCTTTCAACATAAGCAAACAACATCGGCGGTGGCAGGGTTGGTGCCAAGAGATGTGGGGCCCAATTGCTGTTCTCTGTAAAACCTGCAGTCTGTTGTTGTGTGTATTAGATCCGCCGAGAAAGTGAGGCCCAATTGGCAGCAATTTGTACAAATGGCTTATGGTCGACCATGTGTAGTGCAATAATGGTTCCTTCCTCGAGTGGTGTAGATCGTGGGTTCCGGCCTCGGTTGGAACACAGGGCTCACTAAAGATCATAAAAATTGGTATCTGCCGTTTCTTCGATAAACACACAACTTGAAGAAGTAATAGCAAAGATTGGTTAGCTAGAATTCTCGGAATAATGTGTCCGGTGGAGCGACAATTCCACACGAAGACTATAGTTTCAGTGAACCAGCACTAGAAAAACTCAACTAAGAATGTTGGTCTTACCACAAAGTGTACATTATCATTATCACATTGAAATGTAACTCGTTCTCACCATGATATGGTTGAAACAATACTCACTTAGCGTTACTCACTCACTCAACAGAGTCATATGTATTATACGTGTGTGTGCGTGTGCGTGTGCGTGTGCGTGTGCGTGTGTGCGCGTGCGCGTGCGCGTGTGCGTGTGCGTGTGTGTGTGTGTGTGTTTTAGTTTTCTGTGTTGTGTTTTTGTTTTGTTTTGTCTTCGTCATGAGTCTGGTGTATCCAATGCTGCCGGTTTCTCTGAATTGTCCATTCTTGATCGGCCATTCGGTTTTCTCTAACGGTTATTTATATCTTTTTTAAGAAAATAAATATTATCGATATAAAAATGTACACTTCGTTTTCCTTATAAAGTGAAATCGACGGGCGTTGAACCCGCGTCACTCACTTCATTTACATCTATAGTACATTTGTATCTGATACATGTTACGGCAGGAAAATTGTCTTATATAAGTTAACAATTATGCATTTTAAATAGTACAGCTGTATATATTTTTTAATCAGCCACAAAAGTAATGTATACAATTTTTTTTTAATATTATTAGTATTTCTAAAATATATGATGGTATCGAGTTATTTACGAGGTCCATTACAAATTATCTATCTTTGATATTGACTCATAAATTATAATTTTAACATTTTGCTGCAATTATTTTTACAAGCTTTAGAAAATTAAGAAAACTACTATACAAACACTTCATCAATTTAGATGTATCCGTGATAAGGATGTATTTTTTTTTTTTTATCAACATTCATTTTTATGCCTTTTTTAAATGGATTAAAGATACATAATTTGACTCTTGTACTTACATATAGGTTGTGTCGGTACACTTGATTACCTATATTTTAAAGATATATCAAAAGAAAAGTTTGAAGGTACCAAAGGGGCAATCAGAATCCGTACATCGAAGAAGAGCAGACAACACAATGGCCAAAGGAAAAAGTACAAAATGACAAACAACTATCTACAAAACATACATATAAAATTAAAGATCGAGTAACACGAACCCCACTAAAAACCGGGGGTGAACTCAGGGCTCCGGAAGGGTTGGCAATTCCTGCTCCATTAGTGGCACCCGTCGTGTTAACCTAGTTACAAACCTGGTAATAAGTCGTGAATGAGGAGAGGACCGGGAAGTGTTTACGACAAGTGGAACATATCCGTGGTCATTTGTGACACTGATATTCCATAACGGTCAACCAAGTCATGGTGGCGATCGTAAAATTTTCGAAGTGATGAATTCAACTTTACCAAAACATAATGCGACAAATTCTGACTTCTTTGTTGTATTTTTTTTTTAATTTTATTTTTATATACAAAATGTATCTCATAAGTAAAAATAAAACCCACAAGATTGTAATAGAATTTAAGGGTTATGGTGGTTAACGCCACTTTCAACAATATTTCAGCTATATCATGCCCGCAAGTTTTATTGGTGGAGGAAACCGGAGAAAACCACCGACATGCCACAGGTCACTGACAAACTTTTTCACATAATGGTGTATCGTTAATAGAATTAAAATATCTTATGTTACGCAATGTCGATAAAAAAAAGTTTCAGATATCGACATGATTTTGTCGTTAATTTATGCATATTTCCTTTGATCTTACTGAGGGATATTTTCAGCATCAACGAACTGACTCCGATTCTGAAAATCATCGACCAGTGTGACGTCAATCGCATTATTACTCTACCGATAAAAACAATAACGCAAGTTTTGAATATCTCGACAAACATTATCGGATTTGCTTTGGTATTACTGTTTGTCTTATATATTCATGACATAAAATAACACATACTCATGTGCAATTAAGGGGTATTATGAGTTTTTGTTTTTTGTTTTTGTTTGGTTGTTTTGTATATTTGATTTGGCTGTATTTTAATCAATTGTTTTTGTCTCTTTTATATTGGCAATCGTCCACCCAGTAGTCAGTGTTTCAGGACTGACATGGCTTATTATATCGTCCACCCAGTAGTCAGTGTTTCAGGACTGACATGGCTTATTATATCGTCCACCCAGTAGTCAGTATTTCAGGGCTTACATGGCTTATTCTATCGTCCACCCAGTAGTCAGTGTTTCAGGACTGACATGGCTTATTATATCGTCCACCCAGTAGTCAGTGTTTCAGGACTGACATGGCTTATTCTATCGTCCACCCAGTAGTCAGTGTTTCATGACTGACATGGCTTATTCTATCGTCCACCCAGTAGTCAGTGTTTCAGGACGGACATGGCTTATTCTATCGTCCACCCAGTAGTCAGTGTTTCAGGACTGACATGGCTTATTCTATCGTCCACCCAGTAGTCAGTATTTCAGGACTGACATGGCTTATTCTATCGTTCACCCAGTAGTCAGTGTTTCAGAACTGACATGGCTTATTCTATCGTCCACCCAGTAGTCAGTGTTTCAGGACTGACATGGCTTATTCTATCGTCCACCCAGTAGTCAGTGTTTCAGGACTGACATGGCTTATTCTATCGTCCACCCAGTAGTCAGTGTTTCAGGACTGTCATGGCTTATTAGATATATATATTATTGAAAGGTTTTCCTCCCTCCCTTTCGTGTTATTGGACCCAAACACTTATAAATTATTTGGCTTTCCGATTTTGAGATGATGAAGGTTATTCCAGAAACGTATCGTGCGAACTAAATGTGATGTTTACGTTTTTATAGTATCTTATTTTAATGTGGTATCAACTTTCTACAGGTGTGCCATGTCCGGATTACTCTTTTTGCTCTATATAATGTTGTTTGAATATTTGATTGATCTTGTTTTTTGTATACTAATATTCAAAATAACTTTTGCAATCCATAGAAATTAAATATTTATTTATAATTAACCGTAAATCATTCAACATCCTGTTGATAGTCATCAGTGCGAATCGAGAAAACCATTTCTTATGTAGAGTAGCGATATTTTCTAATACGAAATTGTAAATAAGCAGACATTCCATGGGGGAAAATATGCTTTCTGCAATCAAATATATGTTAAATATTAAAAATATGAATATGCTAAGTTCGGAATATCTTCACGCAACAAACATGACAGTTTTACGTATTACTTCAAATCAATAGAGCTTAAAATCTATATTTACCAACCTTTCAAGGTCGTTTAAAAGGAAAATGATCAAGTTCACATAGTAAAGGAGAAACAAGATAAGTTTTCTTTATGTATATATAAACTGTCAACATATTGTTTAAATACAAACGACAATTTAGTCCTGAAATATTCCCAATAGCAAAATAATAGCAAACGTTTGTGTCCGTGAAAAAACTGTACTGCTATGTTTTTTTTTTTGGTTGTAAATAACTGATTAGATGCTATTTATTTTGTTGTAGATGCTATGTATTTTTAATGTAATAACAGTCTTTTTTTTATTGTAACTATTAGTTTCATTTTAAATGAGTTAGCAATCTTTTGCTCACTGCTGAACGTCGAAATGACTTTTTGAAGCATCGTTGTCCTCGAATATAATTTTGCCAAATGAAAATTATACATACATTGTTAAATGACAACTAGCTGAAGTTGCTTAATCCAGTGACAAATAGATCAGGCTTTCAAGTAGTATATGGGAACGGTTCAAACGACATTTGTGGGGGATTGATGGGGTTCGGACCATTGCACAGGACCGGAAGTCACGTGACTAGAACTGACGTCAGTCACATGCCCGGTAGTGACGTGATCGGACCCGGTAGTGATCGTGTGTGCATGTGCAACCGGTACATTTTGTACTACTACTACTAGTAGTACAAATGTGTCATTGCGCATGACCGACAGGGCTAGTATGAGTCACGTGACTCCGAAGGGGGTTTCCGTGGGTGTGCGCATCCGCAACCGGAAGTTGCGCAATATCCGCCCTAGTTGGGATTTTTCATCAGAAGTGACGTCATCACCCAACGAGACCTCCTCCTTCCTCCCTTCCGCCCTCCTCCTCCTCCGCCACCCTCCTCCTCCACTACTGCCGCCGCCGCAATAGCGTTGAAATTCCACCCAAAACACATTACAAACAAAAAACAAAACGAAACACATTATGAAAATATCACACATTAACGTAAACATCTATGACAAAACTGTAACAAGTCAACAAAATAGTGATTATGATGTTGAATAAACACGAAAATTAGAGGAAGGAATCAAGAAACGTCGTTATAGATAGAAAGTTCACGAAAACACATACCAAAAAACGAGCAATTAATGAATAATACGTTAAATCTATTGGGTGACTTAGGGATCACAACATATCCGAAAACATGTTTAAACAGTTTAAAAACCATTATTGAATATTATATGAAAATAAAAGGGGCAGATAACCAGGGAAAGGATAGACGCGGACGTCGTAGAGAACACCCCAACTGGAGAAGCACTATGGGTGATGACGTCACCTTCGGAGAAAAGGCCTCACTAGGACGGATATTGCACAAATTACGGTTGCGCATGCGCAGAATATACTTCAGGTCGTGTGACTTCCTGTGTGTCACTTCCGGTTGCGCATGCGCACGCGATCACTTCCAGTAGCACCTCCGCAAATGTTGTTTGAATCGTCCCCATATACTAATCTTTCAACACTGGGTTAATCAATCATGTTCATTAATATGATAATAGGTGTTACCTAACTTGAGACGAAGTCCAATAATTATTTTAAACAATATATCGGGGACCAAACTCCGGACAGTTTTCGTATCCGCTACCGAACATGGTTCATAACCGGAAGTAGTAAATAAACGTTATTGTACTATAGCTTTAGTTTGCACATTTTGTTGTTCATGTGCGATGCTTTATTCACGAGAAAAACCGTCATTAGTTTTATACATCATAAAAATTATAAACATTGTCGGTCATCTTTGTTTATGGTTGTCAAGGACTACTTCACGCTCTATCTCGCGATATTTTGAACAGGTTCCACTTCTCACGAGAGCTGAAACTTGATTTTTTTCTACATCCTTGTACCCGTTCTTGATTTTATTTATACAATATGTCGTTTTTAGAACTTTGATACTCGTGCACCTACAAGAGCAATTTTTTACTGCATCGAATTTTTTGCAGAAACCCACTGTAGCTGTACATGTATTGCTTCCGGAATGTCATTTCCGGTGCATGAAAATTTAGGCATTAGTATATAGAAAAAAAATGATATTTCTACCATAGTTGGGACTTCGTCTCATATTATACTTTACTAGAAAACCAAGCAAGAAATAATTAAGATATTTTAAAGTTTTATTCCATGGAACAAGAAATAACTCATTATTCCCGCGGCAAACTGCACGTAGGTCAAATAACTGTGAAGGAATCTGCACGTAGCACAAAATAACTGTTTGAAATTGGCGCGCTTTTGCACGTCGAACCAATAACTAGTTATTTCCCTCATATTAGTTCAGTATAATAATACAGTTATGTCCTCCATGAGAAGTTAATATCCATAATTATTAAATCTCGAAAGGGTTATTTTCACTCGGTCCTTCGGACCTCAGGAAAATAACCCTTTCTCAATTTAATATTTATGGACATTAACTTCTCATGAAGGCCATACTTGTATATTATCAAAATTCAGTATGTATACCCAATATAGATATTGCACTGAATAAAATAACTATTTTTATAAAATCGTCAGAAAAAAAGAATAGTTTACTTTCTATGTAGATTTGAGAAACTTAGATTATTCAATATAATAAAACACCTATTTATTGGTAATTCGCATAATTGCAAGTTTATTGTGACCCTCGACCCTCACCATTTCCCTCGGCTTTCTCCTCGGGAAATAGAACAATACATTTGCCATTATCTTCATTAGCAGTTAAGGAAAACCGAAATATTTCGACACACAGGGGAGATTGATATTAGTGTTTTCAGGTCAATATCACCACCGTGTTCATATACTTGGTTTATTGTTAGAACATCATGTACTAAATTTCACTGATCTTGTGATCCTGTAATGAATAATTGCCGATGTTTTTTGTTTTGAATGCATTGTGCCTTATAAAAAAGTTTTTAAATGAAAAAAAAATATCGCATTTCTATGAGAAAAATATAGCATTAATAATTTTTTCATAATAAAAAATCATCGCTTGTCTATGAGAAAAATATCGCATTCATATAAGAAATTATAGCATTATCATTTTATTAGACGTGATTATGTCATAGAGTACAATCAAGCACAATGAATGTGCATCCTGCGATCTTTGCTACATGATTGTGATAATATTTGTACACCTAAAAAATGTAGATCGTTTTACCCATTTATGATCACAACCCCCCCCCCCCCCCCCCCCCCCCNCCCCCCCCACCAATATGTATTTTTTTTTAATTAATCTATCAATTCCATCTCAGATACAAGTAAGGTAAACATGCTTATATTATATAATTTCATGCTTTTTGTTTTGTATTTTTTCTTCATTTTTCAAAGAATTTATTTATAATGTTGTATATGTATATTGTAATTTACTATTGCTGACGCATGTACTATTGTAATTATTTATTATGTGGAGAGGACCCTTGTATATTGGTATAATTTGTGTTCAATCCAATTGTTAAAATATTTAGCAATACAATATGTTTAATCTTAATCTTGTAGATCGTGCAAATAGGTATTATTTATTGCACATGCATATTTTATGGCAAAAATATAACATACTTGGAATAAGATGTGCACATCGCATAGAAAGTTATACAGACGTCTGTCCTGGTAAATATGTTTGTGTTTAGAAAAAGAATTAACAGCTATTTACCGTGAAATCTTCCTTTCTTCATATAAATGTCGAAATTCGTCTTAGATTTTCCCACAATGCATCTCGTTTACAACAGAAAATATCGCTACTCTACATAAGAAATGGTTTTCTCGATTCGCACTTTCCATACACTGGTCATATGTAACAGGAAATACAAAGAGCGAAGATCTGCTGTGCATACATTTTGTACATCCGTAAATTAGCTGAAATACAAAGAGCGAAGATATGCTGTGCATACATCCGTAAATCAGGTGAAATACAAAGAGCGAAGATCTGCTGTGTATACCTCCGTAAATCAGCTAAAATACAAAGAACTAAAATCAGATATACATAAACCAGGTGAAAAGTCTAATTACCATGCCGTATTACACAAGACAATCAGTTGCAGATAATATGAAATAACTTTATGTTTCCGATTTGATTCTAAATTTATATGTTTTTGCAGGAGTAACTTCCCTTTAATACATGCAAATGCACCCATTTCATTTTCAAGTTCAACGAAAAAAATTACATATATTTTTCTCCTTTAAATGTAACCACGTGTGAATAAATTAATTTTAGAGTCACATGTCATTTTATACGTGTTTTGATTGGTTTAAAAAGTTGATGTTATTTGTCAATGAACGGAATCTAAAAAATAGACGTTGTTCTCAAGGCGTCGCGTACCGTTGTCATATGGTGATTTTCTTTAAATGAGGCACCTTTGGGATTATTTAAATTTATTTCCGATTATTTGTTTTATTTTGAAAAAAAATAAGTATATTTTTTTCAATATCATAGCAAAAAAAGTTTGAACGCGGGTTACCAGGTGTGTACAACCTGATTGAGGTTATTTTTTCATGAACCGAACAAAAATTGCGATTAATCCTTAAATGTTTTATTTGCTATATAATTATGTTTTTATTTTATTTTTTGTAATGTTCAAATATCTGCAAATTTTAAGAGTTCTTGTGTAGAACGTGAATGATCTTGCCCTTCGCAAGAGAAACAACTCCTATGAAAAAGTAAAATTAAATCGGTAATATGTAAATGGTCTATTTTAACTTCTAAAACAAGTTTTACAAGAAATAATACAAAGTGACATACATTAAACAGTGTAGTGATTTTCATTCCAGATGTACTAGTTCTAGTTATAGTAAATAATTTTACTGATATTACGATATCTGTGAGACAAGAAATAGATGTAACATTTCTCCTCGTCTGCAGACTAATGGTTCCTAATGGAACGACTAAACCTTCCTTCATTGTGGTATTCGTTATGACATGCAATGCTATAGGATTGAGTAAAAAAGAATCAATATAATGCTAAATGTACAATTAATAAAATGAAGAATTTTTTTAATCAATACATATAGCAATTTTTGAAATTGGGGCCTTCGTGGTCGTGATCGTATGGTAGTTGGATTTACAACTACCTATGCAATCAGTTTTCTCGGTGGAGGAAACTGGAGTACCAGGAGAAAACCACGAACTTGCCACAAGTTACTGATAAGCTTTATCACATATTGTTGTATCGAGTACACTTCGCCTGATCGGGATTCGAACTCACAACTTCAGTGTAGATAGGCACTGGCTGCATTAGTAGATCCAACTCTTATACATGTGGCAATGGCAACCCTATAAAACTGTAAAAGATACGCACACTTTTAATCCAGGCATGCTTTCACTTTCCTTTTCTGATTTTCTTGGAGAAGATCTGATTATCTGTATGACTTCTTTAGTTATTCTAATGTTAGGTATTCACTTCTGTGATGCACTTCTGATTGCCGCCAACGTCCTTCCTTCGTATGGTATATTGGTGACAATAACACGTGAAACCGGATGTTGTTTTAGATCATGTGATCAAGTGATCATGTGATGCTAGTACACACACAACAAACACATCAAGTACTTCAGAACTAATTATGCCATCTTCCCTATCTATACTAGAATTTAGATGTATAATGACAATAATAAAAGAGTCTTCATTTTTCATAACCTGCAACATGTTCTGCGTCAGCATTGTCCTACAATAGGAGTTAGTGTTATGATGTTTAACGCCACTTTCAACAATATTTCAGTTCTATTGTGACGGTCAAATTTATTGGTGGAGGAAACCGGAGAAAACTACCGACCTGTATCAAGTCACTGACACACTTTATTACATAATGTTGTATCGAGTACACCTCGCCTGAGCGAGATTCGAACTCATAAATCCATTGGTAATAGGCACTGATCGCATAGGTAGTTGTAAATCCAACTACCGTGCGATCACGACCATGACGGTCCCTGCAAAATGTGTAGAAATGAAATTCGAAAAGTCGAATTAACTTATTGCTCTGAAGCATTAAATTTATTTTTTAAATTTATTATCACATAAATTAAATATTATACGCATATATATAGAGCGTAACGTATTTTACATTCGAGTTTAACCAGGTCCCAAATGAGTTAATATCTTCTTAATCTTCTGAAGAAACAAGAGGTCTCCGTCGCCACGATTGCAGTTGAATTTACATCTACATATGAAGTTGGTACATATCAAGGAGCGTGCCATTTCCCATGATGCACTCGGATAATTCCCGTCTTGTCCTAAAAGTGGGTTAGGCTTATGGTGTTTAACGCCACTTTCAACAATATTTCGACAATAACCAGAGTACCCGGAGAAAACCACCGACCTGCCGCAAGTCACTGACATTGCCCAATAGAAAACCAGGAAAGACATTTTATATCTATTAATAACAACATAATACTGTCGTTTACATTGTAAATCATGTTGCACTTTTTATTATCATATTACGCGAATGTTGAATGATTTTATCAATAAACATCAAAGTACCCTGGGACAACATCACTGAATCGTGCCAACACGTGCTTCTACTCGAACCACTCGGTGCAATTTAAATTTAATTGATGTTAACGCCATCATGTCCACATTTCATTCTTAGTAAATATATTTAACGATTATAAAACTCAATATAATACAAAAAATGTTTTCAAAATTACCGTTATGGGATTATTATACAAAAGCTTAAATTGTAAATTATCGGAGATTGATACATGATATTCAATCTGTTACGAGTGTGTAAAACATGTTGTTATTCTGTCAAATTCACATAAAAACTGAACTCCAAAAGGACATGTCGCATTATATGAAACATTCACAATAACAAATTTGTTCAAGGGTCCATCGTGACGGTCATCAAAACAAAGAAAACTCTATTTTTTTACGCTTTTGTAAGATCCATTCAAATTTGGTGATTTGAGGTCTATGCTCGTGTTATTTGAGCTCGTGATAAATTACTGTAGTATCATTATTGGTATGTGGAATTCTTTATTAAGTGATTTTTAAACATTTTTTTATCAATTCATTCTTCGCGCTAACCCACTTTCCCGAAGCTCGGGACAAGTAAAACTGGATTTGGACAAGTGAAAATTCTGAAATAATTTATTTGGCTTTCAGCAAGTAGGTGGAAAAAATTTAAGGCAGAGACTGTTAATTGCACAAAGTATATGTACATTACCTGCAACTATCCTAAATGCTTGGATTGATGATTTATATACCTTACAAAAACCTACCCTTACACAACACGTTGTCCAATACATTTTCAATTTATTCCATTTCTTTTTCTATTTTTGTTCAAATTGGTCAATATTTTGGTTGTATTTTTATACTTAATATCACATATTTAAGGTCCATATAGTATTTTGTGGGTGACATCCCGGTCCATAAACTGCCATATGGCCCGAAGTGCCGTGAACTATTTGTTATATTATACTTCGCGTCCAAAAACAAGCCCAATTATCTCCCGAAATAAAGACTCGAAAACGAGGCAGTCCACTGCCGGTCCATATAACGTTATATGGACCGGCTGCGCTAACAAAGACTAATAGGAAAAATAAAAACGTAAAGTATAATATTTATAATTATACTTTACGTTTTTATTTTTCCGATTAAGCAATTTTGCCCTCACAAATAAAAGTGCGCGTCACGAAATAGCTGAAATATTGTTGAAAGTGGTGCTAAATACCATAACCTCCACCCATATTATCTTATACTACACGAGTTGAGCCTAGTCGTTTCATCACGAGAATTCCCGCCTACATTTCCTGTCGGCGGCCATTAACAACGGATATTAACAACTTCAAAATACCTTCGTCGGATCACAATATTTTCCCACTCTCGATAGATAGATTTTCAAATTTTAAAGCTCTTGGCTGAAGCTCGGGCATAAGCATTTGAAAATCTTGAGTGGAGAAATTTCGTAATTCACTGGGGTGCGTTCAACATCGTAGCTGCTATGTTAAGCTACGTAGAAAAATCCTATTGAACGGAAAGCTAGCCTAGCCGCTACGTAGCTCTAGCTAGCTTAAAAAAATTATACTAGCTTTTGAATCCAAGATGGTGGCAAAAATTAAATTTAATTTCGTAAGGCAAAAATAGTGGCATTGCAGGAAGAGACAACGCTTTTAATACGGATGATAATTTATTAAGGTAACTAGGCAAATACGATTAGCTAAAATGTTCCAAGAAATTATTTTTTATGATTGGCGCCATATTTGCTAGCACTGCTACGTAGCTAATCGTTCAATAACGTCATGGCTATTTTACCTAGCAGCTAGGCTAGCTGCTACGATATTGAACGCAACCCAGGTAGCCGAGAGTGGTTTCGTTTATTTCGGTTTATGGTGTTTAACGCCACTTTCAACAATATTTCAGTTATATCATGGCGATCAGTTTTATTGGTGGAGTAAACCGGAGAAAACCATCGATATGTCGCAAGTCACTGACAAACTTATTACATAATGTTGTATGGAGGTGATAGGCACTGATTGCACAGGTAGTTGTAAATCCAACTACCATACGATCAGGACCACGACGGTGGACGAAGGAGAATCTATATAAATAATGTGTTAATTATATGGGACCATAAACAATGCAAGGTGAGTTCAGATCATCACCATGGATGTCCGTCCACCTTGTGGTGTAAGTGGTCCTAAGAACGATGTCCTATGGTGGTCAAGGCCTTGTATGGAACAAAAAAACCTTTCAATCGATTTATGTCTAAAATGGATCACTCGTTCCTAAATAAAGACAGGATCATATTTGTACGCTGACAATATATAAATCACTGATTGTGAAAACACATAAATATTGCCTAAGGCGGAAATATTTTGTCTTTTTGTTTTTTCATACATCAGAAAATTAACATTTTTTTGTTAATTAATGTAAATATTATTAAAAATAGGTAGACTTTTGTCCCTTATGTGTTAGAATTAAGATGGAAAATGTCAGAATTTAAAAAGGCGTGATGCATTGAGCTACGCTTTTTTTTGTCTTGATTTATTTATTTTGTCCATATTTATTATTTCCGGTTTCTTTGACTTATAAAACAATTACCATATGGTAAAGAAGGAAAAAAATTGTTTTTAATAATAAAAGTCAAATACTGATGATAGCTTGTCAAACAAATAATTAAACTGTAATTTCATTTTTTATTGTTATAAATTAAATTTAAATGCATCAACATGTCTTTGCCAATGATGCATGAAAAATATTTTATTCTGATGCGTACAGTCAAACCTGCCTTAAAGGGCACCTCTATATAACAAATCACTGTCTATAAAGGACAGCCTCAGTTTCCCCCATTAATGAATAGTGCATGTAGTTTTAACCTGTATACAAAGGACAACTGATCATAAAGGACACATTTTCAAGGTCACTTGAATGGCCTTGATATACAGGTTAGACTGTTTTAGTTTTATGTAATCAGTTCAAGATTTCAAGCCCCCCCCCCACCAATTTTAAAAAGGGGAACAAATACAACAAAATACATTATCAGCTGTATAAAAGGGTAATTTCAAATCGGCGTAACTTATTGCTTTTCGCACACGCAGCGGAGTTTTGTCGCAGAAATGGACGCGTCACTCCAAGGGAGTGACGAACATTTGACAAATGGGGACCATCTGAGGTATAGTTTGTTTAATTTTATTATTTGACGGAACACTACAATATCTTAACCGAACAAATCAATCAGGTTTGTCCTTTTGGTTACAATGGAAGTTACATTTCTTAGAGAGACAATGCTGCTAGTCAGGATCGAAATACAAACAACGTGATTTCTTTTTCCAAAATAATAGACAATGTAGAATGAATGTTGAAGAAGTTATACGTTCATATGAAGTAGAATACATATCGGAAACAATACACATAATTTTATAACTTAAAAATATGACAGTATGAAGAAATGTTCCAATAAGTGGTTTCGGAAATGTAACGGACTCTTTCAGAACGGGTAGAATCGTCCAATTTCATGGAATAGGAATCTTTCAGATTTTGTTGGCAACGGATATTTTCAGATTAAATACGTTTTATTCTAGATATGATGCAAATCGTGAATGAAGCAGTTCAGATTCCGCCACTATGCAGTTGTTCAAGCATTTTTATATGTAATCCCAGCCGGGAAATCAGTATAAGCCATCCATATTATCAATATCAACTTAATTCTTAACTGATTTTTGGCTAATATAAAGTGACCGTATTTCATACTTATACTTTCGGTTTTTTTTTATTTGTAGAAAACCCCAAAAACGTAAGACAAACCAGCCATGATATAGCTGAAATATTGCTGAAAGTGGCACTAAACACCAAAAATCAAATCAAATAATCAGTGACGCTCTCCAGAAGACATCATATACAAAATGTACGACGTTGAAGAGCTGTGCTACCAACTCTGAATACATGAGTGTTACAAAAATCAATTATTTTTTCTGGAATCATTCTTTTGACGAAAACAAAGAAACTTCAAGAGTTCGGACATTTCCAAACACATGAGCGTGACAAGGGGTTGTCTTCCTGTAAGACAACACCATAGATGCGACGAATCTAAAGTGCTACCAACTACAAGACTAGGAATTGACTTAAGGTAGAGAAGGACACTATGGGCAAAAAAAAACTAGTCAATGATTTTTTTTTAAATTTCATATATATTGTTCTTTAGGATGTACCTAACAAAATATCCAAATTTGAGAATAGCTTTCCAGGCTTATTTTAAAAATATTCCCTGAAAGAGTTACCCCCTCTGAAGTCCAAAAAAAAATAATTTTTTTCACTTCTCCGTGTCATTAAGGTACCAAATAAAAATAGCATATAATTTTTTTTAATTATCTGAGTATAATATGATAAATGAATATTTTGGAATTTCTAAGAAATACATTTTTATAATTTTTTCATTTTATTTTTCAAAATGGCTACCCTTTTTTGGCAATATAACCTGTAACTGTCTCTGGTGAAATCCAACAAAATTTGATATTAAAGTGGAACAGAAAAAAATTGTGTCAATGAATTTAAAAAAAGAAGATATATCACATTACTTATATCCATGCTACATATCATTAAAAAATAAAGATATGCTTCCAGGCAAAACAAAAAAGTTAGAGGTTTAGAATGACACCCTGACATATACCATTTTTTGTCAATTTCATGAAAAATGTCCACATTTTCCACTTTTTTTAATAAGACATTGAATAAATGAAAATAAAACAGGCAAATATAATGTTTGTAAGGGAAAGCTTTCCTTTCTTGGTGATATAGTAAGCAAATTAAGCTGTTTATAATTCTTCCTGGGCAGGAAAAGGACATTTTTAGAGCTAATTTTGCACTCTTTAAGGTAGAGACCCACATTTCATACTAAAATAATTTGTCATTGAATTTCCTTAAAACTGGCCAGATTTATTGCTTTTGTGGCAGACTTTAAGGAATTTAATTTAAAAATGTAGGTCACCAGACTAATTTTCAAGATATAAAGCTTTTAAATCTTCAACTTCTATAATGCATTGTATGTGAAATGTATAAATTCTCCTAAAAATTCTTGAATAGCCAAAAATCCTGTCATTAAAAACTTCTAAATTTTTGATATAATATGGTGCATTTTGTTTTATTTTCCGAAGTGTAAAGAAAGTCTGGGGTCATGATATCAAAAACTTCAATATTTAACAAAAACATGCAAAACTCATCATATTCTAATATCATTTGAGACATGATTACCTACCTTGACGAAATGCTTCATATAGCATTTTACGCATATAATGTATTATTGCCAAGAAATTACTGTATTAAATTTGTATTTCAGTTTAATTTGAGAACTTGTACAAATCATATGTAGAAAATTCAAAAAGCATAATACCTGGTAAGAAATACTGCAAACATAATTAATAATTATTACCACATTTTTATTCAATATTCTTAAAAGTCATTATATTAGTGTCAGTCTCTACATTAACAGACTGAAATTAATTTGATTGATAAAGATAACATTAATAAAAAAAAAACAAAAAAAAAACCCCAAAAAAACATTAACAAATAAATGATGTTTTTCTAACATTCTATGATAACTGAATAATAAAAATAATGTCATTAAACGCTCTCCCGTAAGCTCACATAACTTTATTATGCAGAATAAACGATGTGTTTTTACCTCGTGAGATCAATCAATCATAAAAATAAAATGAAGCCTAGTTCAATTTTTACCTAGGATCTATAAATAGCTCATCCGTAAACTTATGTCTAGGATCTATAAATAGGTCCTCCGTAAACTTATGTCTAGGATCTATAAATAGGTCCTCCGTAAACTTATGTCTCAGATCTATAAATAGGTCCTCCGTAAACTTATGTCTCAGATCTATAAATAGCTCCTCCGTAAACTTATGTCTAGGATCTATAAATAGGTCCTCCGTAAACTTATGTCTAGGATCTATAAATAGGTCCTCCGTAAATTTATGTCTCAGATCTATAAATAGGTCCTCCGTAAACTTATGTCTCAGATCTATAAATAGCTCCTCCGTAAACTTATGTCTAGGATCTATAATAGGTCCTCCGTAAACTTATGTCTGGGATCTACAAAACAAAAAACCCAACCTTATGTCTATTCATGCCCCACACGCCTTTTATGTTTATATAAAGAGGCACGATACTTGTACATTGATCCACATGTTGAACATTGATACTTTTCTTCATGGTCATGACTTTTCAGGTGATCGCTCAAGTATCTCTTACATTTGAAATTCTTCCCACATTGGTCACAAGAAAAGGGCTGGTTAGCCTTTTCAGAGATTCCACACAGATCCATATGCCTGGTCATATTGATTTTAGCCGTGAATGATTTGTTGCACTTCTCACATTTATATGGTTTTCTACCCTCATGTTTGTTCATATGTATGTCAAACGTTGTACTATAATTAAAGCCTTTCCCACATTGCGGACAAAGATGTGATCTAGTTTGTGATTTTTCAACCCAAGCTTAGACTTAAAAGCTTTGGAGCAAGATGCAAAACCACACTCAAATTTATGATTGTAGTAGGCAGAATCTCTGTGCCTTTGCAAGTCGTATTGACAAAACACAGTTTTATTACACAGAGTATAAGGAATCATGTTACCCCAATGGACTTTTCTGTGCCTATTTAGATTGGACTTCGTTGAGAATACTTTGTCGCAATCACCACATCTGATACATGTATCACTCGAGACACGTTCACATGGTACATTGTCAACGGGTTTAGATGCATGTTGATCCTCCTCCTGCGCAGACTCGGGGATCATTTCTACCCCTAGATAGGCCAACAAATTTGATTCCATCTGAAATAAAATAGTTCAACACAATTGTAAAATAGTAGATGCCACATGCCGATTTAAGAAATAATTAACGGAAGTGAACAATTATGGGAATATTACCACGGGTAGTTATTTTATGCTGGTGGTAAAATATTTGGCATGCAGTGACTACCCGTGGTAAAATTATTTAATTCCATTGATTTTTTTAATTTTTGGTGTTTTAACGCCACTTTCAACAATATTTCAGCCATATCATGGCGATCAGTTTTAGTGGTGGAGGAAGCAGGAGTACCCGGAGAGAACCGCCGATCCTGTGCAAGCAACTGGTAAACTTTATCATTTGCGGCTGTGAGTCGAGTGCACTCTTTTTGTAATTTACAAAGCTCGGCGCGAGCCCATGCCGTATTGGCGATAGGCTTGTATGAGTTGCTAGGTAACTCACTGAGCCACCCGAGTCCCTCATTTAATTCCAAAACATTTACCATTCTGTGAATTATTTCTTACAAAACGCCATTCTGGAATCCGTATTTACGCTGAATTTTAACTTTAATTTAGATATGAAAAAAATTGGCTAACCCTAAAGAAACATTTTATTTCGCAAACCTTCTGTATATTTCAAAACAGTTACAAAGCGGGTTAGAAATAAGTTCTAATTATATAAACATATCTGGAGGGAAGTGGATAAATAACACAACCTAAAATTGAATTTGTATGTATGCTTGACCAGTTAAGGGTAAGATTTCAGGGCCCGTATGCATAAAACATCTTAACTTAAGTATTATTTAAACTAAGATTTCACTAAGGAATCCCTTAGTTAAGTGATAATCTTAAGTAGTATGCATATAACTACTTAAGTTTTTACTTAACTAATGAAACCTTAAGTGGAAATTATCGGAACTCTTCTCCATTTACCGTTTAATATTATATTATTCATCCTTAGTAATTTCGCTTTTTAATTTTTCAATACATATATAATGCACACTTTTATTACTTTGTGCGGTAAAGCATTCAATAGAATATTTTAATTTGAAACACTTATTTTACGGAAAAGAAGGGAGAAAATCCGTAAACGGTTTAGAATTAAATACGAGGTACTAGTTTCTAACCCGCATATTATCATCATTCCCTCCGGCTATATCTACCTGCTGGCTCCATAAACAAAACTCGTATCAAAGTCCGCGTGAGCTGAGCAGGACTTATCAACAGTCAGCAGGAGTTATCACCAAATTCTCCTAACATTTAAACGATAATTCCTGTGAAGATGGCAAAAATAAATAAAATTCATCTACACCATTAGCTAGTTAACATTATTTTTTAAAACATATATCAAATTAAGAACTGTCGCGTTAGAAATATCAACACATATCGTCCTACAAAAATGTACTTTACACAATTCTTGATAACCTCTCCTCAGACGTCATAATTTTTTACGTCATAAAGGAGGTTGTGACCGTCATGTTTTCTAAACCGGAACGGTATTGGTACTTTAATGAGTGACTTTGATGTTTGTAATAAAAAAATGAATATCCCCATTAAAGGGAAAATCCAACAATCTTAACATTTATATAAATCTGTAAAAATGAATGGTATATTTTGCAAACTACTTATGAACTACGGTTTTGGGGAAGCGTATTTTGAATATTTTGAATCATATAATTTTTCCCGCGAAAAATACAAATATAGATGTATCCATGTTTATGGTTGATTTAAGGATGATAAACATGTCATCTGAATGTGAATATAATTGATACTGAAAAATATCAGCCTGCTCGACAGAATATGAAGTTTGTGACTCGTTCGCTTCGCTCACTCGCCAACAAACTCCATATTCTGGCTCGGCAGGCTGATATTTTCGGTATCAATCAATTCACATCCAGATAACATATACATACATATCTCTGACGTCACACTATTGTTCGAACAGTGGATTATTTTTAAGAATATACAGTTCATTCTTTTGTTCTTAAATGTATGAACTTTATAACCTTTTACCATTTCAGCTTAAAATCGTGTTTTACTTATTTTGGGACTTTCGTGTCTCGAACCACTGCTGGGCTTTTTAACGTCTACTTTGATTTTCAAAACGTCCATCTTACCACTCGGCTAAGTTGACCACATACATTAATAAATTATATAATTAGTATATATAACTCTTTATAGTAAACTTTAAAAAAATATTATATCAACAATTTGCTTAAAAAAAGCAATTGATCAATATAATCAAGACACGATACAAGTAATGTTCAGAACTTACGAGTATTCTATAAATGCAAAAACAACCAACGAACCGACCGCAACTTAACAAATCAGACAGACCACAAGTGAACATTTAGGACACTTGAAAGACATTGAAATGTCTAATTATAAACGATTCTATTTACTTGAAATACCTTGAAATATCTAAATATCAACGAGAATCGAAAGCACGGATGCCGATACAATTTGTTGTTTATTTTTTGTTAATTGTGGCTTATTTAGCTTTCTGAGCATTAAAAAGGTAAAGATATAAAATGAAAACTTTGTTGCAGATAGAAATGTATTATGTAAGAGAATACACTCCAACTTGTAGATTCTTAAAAATAATCAACACGACCATTACTTGTCTCGTTGATTATTTTTAAGAATCTACAGTTGGAGTGTATTCTCTAGTAATATTTAAATATAGCACATGAATGATAAAAGACAAAAGAAAGAACTTCATAAACTTCATCGTGTCCGTTACATTTCCAACAAATCTAAAAGATTCCGCGTCCTGAATCATTAAAATCCGTTGCCATGACAAATAGACATAAATCGTCTGTTTTGTCACCAGAACGAACTCGTACATCATTACTATGGCGTTAAAAGTACACCTTAACGGGATATTTAGCAATTAAACATACATTTAGTTCACCATGTTTCATCAAGACGTAGAGTTTCGTCTTGAAAATATTTACTGACAAAAGTTCAAGACCTAACGAGAGTTTAAATCGGCTAGAAACAATGAAACATGGATAAAAATAATAAATAAGTTGATGTCATGTTACGCTCAAAGCATTCAAAAGTTCCGTGGAATACTTTCTTTCTGACTATTCAAACAACATTTTAAACGTTTTTGCGTTTTTTTGGAGACTTACCTCCTGAAATGCCATGAGAATCCGTTTGTCTGTGCAAAAAGACACGACGGAACGCAGATTTGATCGGAAAAAATCCATAATGGATATCCACCGTGAACAGGTATTTCAGTTTCCAGACGCGTACCTATAAGGGAGAGAGAGGGCCTTCATCTGCCATACTATTGCTGAAAGTGACAATAAAATTTGATGACCATGTCCATGACTTCATTAAGAAGGGGTGTTGGGGCTCATAAAAGTATCTTAGCCCCGCCACTTTTCATTGAAGTGCCTGTATCAAGCCAGGATATTGAGAGGTCATGTATATGTGTGTTCAGCGGTATCTATTTTTTTCCCTCTGTTTCTAAGATTTTTCGATTGACTTTTGAATCTGTACTGACGGTGTGGCATTTTGATATTTGTTATTTTTGCTTTTCATCTAATTTTATATATTTTATCTGTACTGACGGTGTGGCATTTTAATATTTGTTATTTTTGCTTTTCATCTAATTTTATATATTTTATTTTATATAGGCCTATGTACTACTCCTACACCATGTAATAATTGGACAAGGTGTTTTCTCAAGGACTCCACAAAATATCGGTACATCAATTAAAAATTACATATATGTACTTATATAAATACATATGTATACATGTACACTAATTTTAGAAGAATCGTTCCATCAATACATATACATCGATCTATTATTAAAGTGACAAGAAGATTGTTGTATGATCAATTGATATATAGTACCAATCCATTTAGACTGACATTAGTACTTATCAGAGCCTTCGGACGATGGTCAATCATAGCATCACATTCAATTGTCATTTGTTACTCTTTGACAATAATATTCACGATCTTAAATACAGATGTTCTAATTTGGTATGTGAGCACCTGCAAACCAAAAACTTTTTTTTATAGATTATTCTCGCAAATAATATAATTATTATGATCATGACGAAGCGCCTTTGTAGTTTTTGTTTGTTTGTTTGTTTATGTATTAAAATTAACAACAAAAACAAAAAATACCACACTGTCGTAACTATTCCAAAATCTAACACAAAAAATACCACATTTTCGTAACTATTCCAAAATCTAACACAAAAAATACCACACTTTCGTAACTATTCAAAAATCTAACACAAAAAATACCACACTTTCGTAACTATTCAAAAATCTAATCGAAAAATCGTATGTAAACAGAGGCAACAATTGATATGACGAACACACACATAAATGTTAAATGTTAAATCAATCTTCCGTCTTAATGAAGCGATGGGGTCAGGAATGTTTTCTACTTATGGGCATAATACATATAACTAGGTGAGCAGTGTTGGGAAGAACGCCGGCTTGAGATGTAAATCTTGAACTTTATATTTAATCTTTGTGACACAGATGTTGCTAATGTATAATATTAGCTCTGGGAAAGAGATCGGATGATCTTAATTCTAAAGATACAAAAGAAGTTATCAGAATCCGTAAATCGAAGTACAGATGATACAATGATCAAACGAAAAATGATAAAAGGACAAACAACAATCTACATATCATTCCACAGAAAACTAAAGATTAAAGCCGTCATTTAGATATATCATAGTGCATATGTCACAATAGGGAAACAATATGTGCACTTTTAGTCTCCGTGAATATCATCCGCCCAGTAGACAGTGATTCTGTACTGATATTGTTTATGACATTATATACAGATATATCATGTTTGGGAGGGGTATTTGCGAAAAATACCAGTCGAGAGACGAAAATTTCCCGAACCGAATATTATTTAGAACACTGGCTAGATAAATAATACCCTTTGTTTGTCGTTTTCAGGAACTAAAAACATGATGTACATATATCTGTTTAATTCTACCGAATGATGTTACATAAAACGCACAACTGATAACGTTTTACAAATTGTGTTACAAGCGTCTCAGTGAAGGGTATTTAGGTCATTGTAGCCGAGTTTGGCTATCCTGTTTAGGTCCTTTTGGTTTATTGCTCCCAACCACTTTTAATTTTGTTTAGCTTTCCAATATTTCCATATTGAGCGTAGTTGATGATGGTTATTCTAAAAATGCATCGTGTGCACTCAATTAGATATCTACAATTGTATCAACTTTGACCCCAGACATAATTGCCAATACCACCTTTCGTCATATGTGTACACACACAAGTGGGGCCCGGGTGGCTTAATGAGTTAGGTCGCTGAATCTAACAACTCATACAAGCCTATCACCAATACGGCGTGGGTTCGCACCCGGCTTTGTAAATTACAAAAAAGGTGCACTCGACTCGCAGTCGCAAGTGATAAAGTTTACCGGTTGCTTGCCCATGGTCGGTGGTTCTCTACGGGTACTCCGGCTTCCTCCACCACTAAAACTGGTCGCCATGATATAGCTGAAATATTGTTGAAAGTGGCGTTAAACACCAAAAATCAAAATAAAAAATCTACACTCACAAGTGACATAATACCTTTTAATAAAGTTTTGATATTTTTCGAAAAAATATCTTGAAAGATACGATGAGACTGTTCTTTCAAAAAGCCTTGATTTCATTGTCTAATACATAAAACTTTGAATTGACATAAAATAGGTTTAAATATACCAAAGGGGTAATCAGAACAGTAAATCGAAGAACAGACAACACAATGGCCAGAAGAAAAAGAACAGACAACACAATGGCCAGAAGAAAAAGAACAGACAACACAATGGCCAGAAGAAAAAGAACAGACAACACAATGGCCAGA
>MJUT01017640.1:1460419-1481079 GCA_002080005.1 Gigantidas platifrons | reverse complement strand
AATAATCTGATAAATCCCTAGTAGTCATGTGATCAATATCGGCGTGTGTCGACCCTATCTATATATGGTATGTAGATAATAAGAGTATATATAGGGTCGACACATGTAAGTTGTTGTTAACATAAGAATGTATGAATATGGACACGAACAAGTTAAAATAAGGGAAAAGACATGAAATAATAAAAAAAACATTTATTGAAAATAAATACCATGTTTGTAAACATAAATTTAAAAAAAGGTGAGAAAATGGGGCGAGGGCGGGGTAATTGCGTGCCACGAATGCCTGTGTGGTTGATAAGATATGGTTGTCAGCAGGTATTTTTAACTGAGGAAATCAGCCAGTTTATACCAATGAAAACCAGCTAAGCGATATTTAGTACGCTTCTAGTAGACACATTTGGTGTGTTCTATTTATTTGTTAAGGTAATAAAAAAAGGGGGGGATAAGATAATAAATGTACTTTAATACATTGAAACTTGATATTGTACAAACCAGAGCATGCCAATGTTAAAAAAGTATGTATAAAACGTGCTTTAAATCAAGCTTGTCCAGTTAAATCGTTCATATGGAACATTTCTTCATTGTATATGACAATTAAAAAATATATATATAGTTTGAAGTCGCCTAGCAGCTATCATGTTGATGTTCCTTCACACAAAGAAATGGGGATTGTTAATAAAAATTGAAACACTATTTTAGATGTGAGATAAATTAATACAAAAGATCGTGACAATATATTGTTGGCTCAATGACAGTCTTAATATGATTTAATCAGGTCAGGGTTTTTAACTGCAAAACAACATTTTTAAAAAGTCTTCTCTCAATTCTTAAAATTCAAAGGCCATCATACAATGTATTTGATTTCAAAATTTATTTTAAATTGAATATTATTTTAGCAATTTTAGGATAATGATGAGGTAATTCTAAGAAAAACTGCTCTGAAATTTATATCAGAAAAAAAATGATCATATTTTGTACATGTTTATTAGCTGAATGATTAATTTAAGCAACAAGATTTGTCACACAATGTGGTCAACCATTAAAATAGGGGGTACGGGGGTGCCATTGTAAACTTTGTCTTATTACAACATGTCTAGGTCCTGGGTGTGGTGTGTTGTGTTGAAATAAATACACCTATCTGTATGGTTAGCCCTTGGGAGGGAGATCCGAGAAGGTATGAAAGTGTCATGAATTTTACTTTCTATATTCAGCCCACGGATTTGGGGTTGGTGGGTGGCAATGTTGTCTTGGAATCATTACACATGACTTGCAGTTAACACGTGGAAGGGATGGAATTGTCACATACATACTATACTAAAACATTTAGCCAACTTTCGTGGGATTACGGCGCTCTGTTGTAGTTAGCGAACATGTCTTTGTGGTCAAACTTTAAGAGGGAGTGGGTACGGAATAGTCAGACATGCACTGTTTATGTACATACATTTAATAACCTAACTTTATACGTGGTGGTATGCTGCTTAACAAATCTAACAACAAGACTGACCTATGCCTCCCTCAATATTTCAGTTATATCGTGGTGGTCAGTTTTATTGGTGTGCACGGTGAAAACAAATGTACTGTCGCAATTCACTGACAAACTTTATCAAATACTAAGTAATGTTGCATCGAGTACATTTCGCCATAAACGGGCTTCGAACTCACAACTTCAGTGGTGATAGGCACTGATTACACAGGTAGTTGTAAATCCAAATACCATACTATCACCGCCACGATGACCCCTTAACACAACTTATATTCTACTATAATACCATTAAAAACTAGACTAACGTATGCCCTCTCCCCCTCTCCGCAGTTGAATATCGGGATTTAATGTACAGAAATATTGACACAGTTGATGCCTCAAGTGTTCTACGGTACATATATAGTTCATAAGACTTAACATTAAACATTATTCTCTTCTAACAACATAATTAAAGATGACAGGCTTCACATTTGTATGTAAAAAGCTGCCTAGAGAGATTTATCATACTTTAAAGGGCACCCTTCTAGGCATTGGATAACATTAAAACAACACCAATAAAATCTTTTCTAACTGTTTCTGGATATAACCAATATATCCAATATAACAGAAAGAACTAGTACTCTTCCGGGTTCTGGATATAACTAATCTAACAACAAGATATATAGATCATCCAGGCTCTGGATATAACCAATATAGCAGCAAAAACTACTGATATCCCAGTCTGTGGATATATCCAATCTAACAGGAAGAACTACTGATCTTCCGGGTTCTGAATATAACTAATATAACAGCAAGACCTAGTGCTCTTCCGGGTTCTGGATATATCTAATCTAACAGCAGGATCTATAGATCGTCCAGGCTGTGGATATAACCAATATAACAACAAGAACTCGTGCTCTTCCGGTTTCTGGATATAACCAATATAACAGCAAGAACTATTGATATTCCGGGTTCTGGATATAACTAATCTAACATCAAGATCTATAGATCGTCCAGGCTCTGGGTATAACCAATCTAACAGCAAGAACTGGTGTTCTTCTGGGTTCTGGATATAACCAATCTAACAGCATGAAGTAGTGCTCTTCGGGGATCTGGATATAACTAATCAAAGAGCAAGAACTAGTGCTCTTCTGGGTTATGGATATAACCAATATAACAACATGAACTAGTGCTCTTCTGGGATCTGGATATAACTAATCTAGCAGCAAGATCTATATATCGTCCAGGCTCTGGGTAGAACCAATCTAACAGCAAGAACTAGTGTTCTTCCTGGTTCTGGATATAACCAATCTAACAGCAAGAAGTAGTGTTCTTCCTGGCTCTAAATATATCCAATCTAACAGCAAGAACTAGTGCTTTTCTGGATTCTGGATATATCCAATCTAAGGGCAAGAACTACTGCTCTTCCGGGTTCTGAATATTACCAATCCAACAGCAAGAACATCTGATATCCCAGTCTCTGGATATAACCAATATAACAGTAAAAATTATTATACTACAGTATCTTTTTTCAATAGAAAATCAAGTGTAATATTTTAACTAATGAATCCTAAATTCCTTGTTTTCTTTATTTCACCGGTCATCAGTTTTTTTTACTGATGACCGGGGGAACAGTGATCTAGACCGCCAAAGCGCTTACGATATTGGTAAAATGACCATGATCTAAAACGTGTACGTGACGTAAGCATGCATAAAATGGCCACCGCCGGTGTGCCTAGTGGGATCATTAATAGCTGTTCATTTACAGAAATGTTCGCATTTATCAAACGAAATAAGTGTGATGCAAAATGTTTTGCATCGAGTTTCAGTATAATAAAACAATTATTGCTTGCACTTACGGTGAACATCATGACTGTTCACCCTTGGGATGCTGTTTTCCCTCGGACTAAAGTACAGGCATTAATTGTATACTAGTGCTCTTCCACGCTCTGGTTATTTGCAATCTAACAGCAAGAAGTACTGATCTTCCGGGTTCTGGATATAACCAATATAACAACAAGAACTAGTGCTCTTCCGGTTTCTGGATATAACCAATATAACAGCAAGAACTAGTGCTCTTCCGTTTTCTGGATATAACCAATATAACAACAAGAACTAGTGCTCTTCCGGTTTCTGGATATAACTAATCTAACAGCAATAACTAGTGCTCTTCTGGGTTCTGGATATATCCAATATAGCAGCAAGAACTAGTGCTCTTCCGGTTTCTGGATATAACTAATCTAACAGCAATAACTAGTGCTCTTCTGGGTTCTGGATATATTCAATCTAACAGCAAAAACTAGTGCTCTTCTGCGTTCTGGATATATCCAATCTAACAGCAAAAACTAGTGATCTTCCGGGTTCTGGATATAACCAATATAGCAGCAAGATCTAGTGCTCTTCCAGTTTCTGGATATAACCAATATAACAACAAGAACTAGTGCTCTTCCGGTTTCTGGATATAACCAATATAACAACAATAATTAGTGCTCTTCTGGTTTCTGGATATAACCAATATAACAAAAAGAACTAGTGCTCTTCCGGTTTCTGGATATAACCAATATAACAACAAGAACTAGTGCTCTTCCGGTTTCTGGATATAACCAATATAACAGCAAGAACTACTGATATTCCGGGTTCTGGATATAACTTTTCTAACAGCAAGATCTATAGATCGTCCAGGCTCTGGGTAGAACCAATCTAACAGCAAGAACTAGTGTTCTTCTGGGTTCTGGATATAACCAATCTAACAGCATGAAGTAGTGCTCTTCTTGGATCTGGATATAACTAATATAACAGCAAGAACTATTGCTCTTCTGGGTTCTGGATATAACCAATATAACAACATGAAATAGTGCTCTTCTGGGATCTGGATATAACTAATCTAGCAGCAAGATCTATATATCGACCAGGCTCTGGGTAGAACCAATCTAACAGCAAGAAGTAGTGCTCTTCCTGGTTCTGGATATATCCAATCTAACAGCAAGAACTAGTGCTTTTCTGGATTCTGGATATATCCAATCTAAGAGCAAGAACTACTGCTCTTCCGGGTTCTGAATATTACCAATCCAACAGCAAGAACAACTGATATCCCAGTCTCTGGATATAACCAATATAACAGTAAAAATTATTATACTACAGTATCTTTTTTCAATAAAAAATCAAGTGTAATATTTTAACTAATGAATCCTAAATTCCTTGTTTTCTCTATTTCATCGGTCATCAGTTTTTTTTACTGATGACCGGGAGAACAGTGATCTAGACCGCCAAAGCGCTTACGATATCGGTAAAATGACCATGATCTAAAACGTGTACGTGACGTAAGCATGCATAAAATGGCCACCGCCGGTGCCTAGTGGGACCATTAATAGCTGTTCATTTACAGAAATGTTCGCATTTATCAAACGAAATAAGAGTGATGCAAAAATTTTTGCATCGAGTTTCAGTATAATAAAACAATTATTGCCTGCACTTGCGGTGAACATCATAACTGTTCAGCCTTGTGATGCTGTTTTCCCTCAGGCTAAAGTACAGGCATTAATTGTATACTAGTGCTCTTCCACGCTCTGGTTATTTGCAATCTAACAGCAAGAACTACTGATCTTCCGGGTTCTGGATATAACTGATATAACAACAAGAACTAGTGCTCTTCTGGTTTCTGGATATAACCAATATAACAGCAAGAACCAGTGATCTCCCGGGTTCTGGAAATAACTAATCTAACAGCAAAAACTACTGGTATCCCAGTCTCTGGATATATCCAAACTAACAGCAAGAACTAGTGTTCTTCTGGGTTCTGGATATTACCAATCTAACAGTAAGAACTAGTGATCTGCTGGGTTCTGGATATAACAAATATAACAGCAAAAACTAGTGATCTTCTGGGTTTTGGATATAACCAATCTAACGGTAAGAACTACTCTTCTTCCAAGTTTGAGATACCAAAGTATACACTTATTGACACCAGGCTCAAGCTAGCGACCAATTTCTAGCGACCACTAAGCTATCGACCAATAAGGCGATATGTCTCAAAACCAAAAAAAATTAATAATAGCGAAATGTACTTTAAAATATTTCTAGCGACCAATAATAAATATATTTCTGTAATTGCACATTCAACACATTGAATCGACATCTGGGCATACAGGGAATATTTCTGGACCCCCCCCCCCCCCCCCCCCCACATACACACACACTTCCACAATACAAAGTTGACATTGGACACACTACTGTGGTAATAAGGTACATAATCGCACACAGCCACTCATGTGAGTAAAAGACAATACATTTTATATTCTATTTCTCATGTTCACCCGAACATCAAATATTTCTTCTCTTTACTGAGCATATTAACGAAGACACAAGTATATTTTGGGATGACGAGATTATAAAACAGCACGCCAACTTTAAATAAACATAGCCACGGTGTATATCCATAACGGAACCTTCGGGATGAACATCGACGTTACGCGATTCTTGGGGAACAAGTAAGGAAGCTAAATATATCGTATATTTTGCTCTCACGGAACTCTCTGATGCATGATTCAATCCAAAACCAAAAACCATTCACATACGTCTGCTGAAAATGCGTTTCGCTCGCTTTCCAACGAGATGACTGTCAATGTAGAGTGAAATGTCGGACATATCTTTTATGAATATTTGCTTTTTTCCACGTTTTAACTCTCAAATTTTGACAATTATTAAAAGATGCAACCTAAATGCACCAACTCCTAACCCAGTCTTCAGTTAATAATCAATTAAAGCTCATTAAATTAGATTTTTCATGGAAAAGGTTCGTAACGGCACCTTTACGATTTATAGAAAACGTGTTAAAATGTGGCACCGCGACCATCGCGACTTGGAGGCAACGGACCCTTTACGACAATAATATTAAATACTAAATACTGTATAAGCACAAACTCATTTATAATAAATGGTTAGGGCCCATATACAATGTATTATGTACACTGATTATGCAACAGTATGTCAAGTTTGTGAAGTATGGTTTTACTGTACATCAAATGAAATATATATGTAAGGAATATTTGAAATTGTTGAACAGGTTATGATATACGAAGCGGTTTATGAAAAGCGTAAACTGACCCGAACCAGTTTATGCAAGTATAACCTGTTCACCAATTTCAAATATTCCTTATAATTTAATTTTTACCAAAAAAAATGAATGATTCCTCTATTTTAATTACCACGATTATTTCATGTGACTATTTGAATTTGACGTTGGCGGATGAACACGTTGGTGACGTCACAATACCAACCCAGGTTATAGAGTATAACCAAAATTTTCTCCAAGCGGATTAGCCAATCAGATTGAAATTTTCAAATCAAATTAAATTATATGACACTATTAGAAAAATTATGCATAATATACATAATGTATTTCACATCAGACTACAGTCATGGAACATAATTATTCGCCACCATCGATTTTACCTATATATTTCATATAAAACCACATTTTCATTTTTTGTTATTGTGAAGCCATTTCTAAGCGGATTTTGATATTTATTACAGTGGATATATTCAAACACACTGCCAAAAAAATAAGAAAATTAAACGAGCAGATCAAATTTTACCTGAAGTGTATGGTAAGGAGGCTTGTAGCTGCAAAGCCCTATAGCCCTGCCCTTTTTAAAAAAAAATCCTTTTCAATGTTTTTTTCACATTTTAGAAGAAAATTACCGAAAAGAGAGAAAAAATCTAATTCATATCTTTCTTTTTTGGGAATTTTCGTCTTGAATGTAAAAAAAAATAATATAAAAAGGGAAAAATGTTTTCTTTTTAAACGGGGGGGGGGGGATGGGCTACAAGCCCCTGTGATTTCGACAATATATATATTTTATCGATATCCCCTCCTGGATATCAAAGGGTGACAAGTCAGAAAAATGGTATTTTAGTTGCATTCTGCAATTTAATTTAATTCTAAATATAAATATTGTATGTAGGCGGAAGTAAAATGTTGTGGGAAAATATTTCCACAAACAAACCCTTAATTAACCTGCATTAACTAAGAAATAAAGAGTTTATTCATAAGGTAAAACTTTTCTTACAAAAACGATGACCGGGTTTAATAAGGTGCTTCCTGAGATTCCAGGGCATTAGTCCGAAGGGTCATTGGTCCGAAGGTTCATTAGTCCGAAGGGTCATTGGTCCGAAGGTTCATTAGTCCGAAGGGTCATTGGTCCGAAGGTTCATTGGTCCGAAGGGTCATTGGTCCGAAAGGTCGATAGTCCGAGACTCGCAGCCGCAAGTGATAAAGCTTACCAGTTGCTTGCCCAGGGTTGGTGGTTCTCTCCGGGTACTCCGGCTTCCTCCACCACTAAAAGTGGTCGCCATGATATAGCTGAAATATTGCTGAAAGTGGTGTTAAACACCAAAATTCAAATTCAATTCAGAATTTTAGTTGACAATGCCCATTGACAGAGTGATGATTTTCTGACTCCTAATGTCTTAAGTTATAGCCGTCTAATATGAAAGGCGGGCTGATTAAACTAGATCTATAATGCACCATCATGTATTTGTAAAAGACAAATCCCTTTCTCAAAGAAACGTCCATCAATACGCAGGGTGAACCGACAGGTCAGAAGTATGTTATATACGACATTGCAAGGCATATACAGTGAAAGGCAAGTTTTCAATTACGATTAGTTCATAATTAGCCTGTTTATTTTACCTCAGAATCTACATATATATATAATATATTTTATATACATAAATGTAGAAAGGATAAAAAGGACAAGCCACGAAATTGCGTGTTATTGTATGTAAAGTATTTAAAAGTTTGTATTCGTCGTGTGATAGAAAAAAAATTTAGGCGGGGCTTAACTGTACTACAACTTCCAGACTGAGATGTTGTAGAACGGTCAAAATGTACAACAACTTCCTAATTATTTCTAAAATAACAAGATACCAACAAAAAAGGATACAGTGAAAATTAGAGAACATGCCCGGGTTTTGATTACGTGACTTTAACACCGCGAAATTTTGACATGTCCATCAGTTATAGATAGCATGGTGACCAGTTTTATTGATGTTTAATGCCACTTTCAACAAAGTGTCAGTTATAACGTATAACATGGTCACCAGTTTTATTGGTGTTCAGAGCCACTTTCAACAATATGTCAGTTATAACGTATAACATGGTGACCAGTTTTATTGGTGTTTAACGTCACTTTCAACAATGTGTCGGCTATTACATATAGCATGGTGTCCAGTTTTATTGGTGTTTAACACCACTTTCAGCAATATGTCAGGTATAATGTATAACCTGGTGGCCAGTTTTATACGTGTTTAGCGCCACTTTCAGCGATATGTCAGTATTAATGTATAACATGGAGGCCAATTTTATTGGTGTTTAACGCCACTTTTAACAAGATGTCATGTAGAATACATAACATGGTGGTCAGTTTCATTTGTTTGGGAAACCAGAGTATACATCTGACACCTAGTAACTGTTTTATCAACTTCACCTTCTGTCTAACAGTTTTATTTGTGGAGGAAACTAGAGTATACATCTGACAACTAGTAACTGTTTTATCAACTTCACCTTCTGTCTAACAGTTTTATTTGTGGATGAAACTAGAGTATACATCTTACAACTAGTAACTGTTTTATCAACTTCACCTTCTGTCTAACAGTTTTATTTGTTTTATTTGTGGAGGAAACCAGAGCATACATGTACATCTGACATCTGTTCTCAGAAAAAACATAAAAAAGTCGCTCTGTAAGTTTGAAATAATGATACATTAATTAAACTATGACATAATCAGATGTATATCTGGGTAGAAGTGAATCTGTGTTTTTGTATTATTTATATCTGTATCGCATTTATCAACAGGGGGGTTGGAAATCACATTCACTGGTAGGGGCGTCATGGTCGTGAGGCCAAAAAAAAGAATATGTGTGTTTACGGTCACATGTCAAAACAATCTAGGGTCGGTCGGTCGGCATTAATTTTTTGTTTACTATCGGAAATAAAACCGGAAACAGTCGTTCCCGGTTCCGGAATCCGATTCCGGTATATCATTTTCGAAATTTACGTTAAGCCGTTATTTGTTGAAGCTGTTTTATGACGAGTTACGCAGTTTGTCTACCTTCTTTGCTCTCAATTTCGACAAAAAGCTAGCGGTTAAATACATAAAACATTGCTGCAGTTTAAACAACAAAAAACGGTTATCCGAATTCTGTGTAAAAATTAATAGGGTCGCTAGCAAAAATTAGGGATAAATAATTGGCGATAACAAAGGTTAGGGTCGGCGGCTGAAAAATATGGTTGGTCGGGTGACCGTAAACACACATATTTTTTTTGGCCTGATGATATGGTAGTTGGATTTATAACAACCTGTGCAATCAGTGCCTAGCACCATTAAAGTTGTGAGTTCGAACCCCATTCATGGTTAAGTGTACTCGATTCAACATAATTATGCGATAAAGTTTGTCAGTTACTTGCAACAGGCCGGTGGTTTTCTCTGGTTTCCTCCACCAATAAAACTGACCGCCACGATATAACTGAAATATTGTTAAAAGTGGCATTAAACACCATAAACCAACCAACCCATTCACTGGCTTAAACACTCACAATTTTGTGCTCATCTCAAGCCAGAACCTAGATTTTCACCACCATCAATGCTTAAACTTTCTTTTCATAATTGGTACATGTTGTATGTAATAAAAGTCTAAACTTAAGATACAAGTGTAAAAAATAATAAATATAAATAGTATTTAGTTGTTATATCTCTGTTTGATGGTTTATAAACACTATTTATTAAATTTGTGTAAATATTTTAATGTTATTAGTACAAAAAAATGTCAATGCTCGCCACCCAAAAAAATATATTAGAATTCCCGTTTCCCAATTCACTGAACCCTTAAAATTTAATTTATCCCACAAAATTTATTAAGGTTCTGATTTTTTTCTACTTGTCATGTTTTTACAATGAAAAATGTGTCTTTTTAGAATCTTTGAAGTTAAAACAAATAAATTGACTACCTACCTAACTATTGTTTAAGCATGGCCCAATAAATTTATATTAAAAAAAAAAACCCAAATATTAAATAATTATAAATAATATACATAGAATGACATCTTTTGCAGGCATATCATTTCATACACTTTTTAATGTCCAGATTTATCATATAATCATTTAAAAATATAAAAATGTCAGGTCTCCAAATAAATCATACAATTATTTGAAAATGTCATTTGTCCATACATACAAAATATGATACCACCAGGATACATGTACAAACTTATTTAAAAAATAAATTTGTCAGGTCTTCAAATATATCAAATAATCTTATTTTAAAAATGTCAGTTTTCTAAATTATTACAAAACCCCATTAAGACATAAAAATGTCAGTTGTCTTAATCATTATACAATTTTATTTAGAAAATAAAAATGTCAGCCGTCTAAATAAAATTATTATAAAACCACATTTTAATAAAATGAAAAATATGTCAGTTGTCAAATTATTATACAACCCCATTTAAAAAATGAAAAATTTCAAGAGTCCAAATTATTATAAAACCCCATTTACAAAATAAATATGCCAGCTGTTTAAATTATTATATAACTTCATTTAAAAATTAAAAATGTCAGGAATCCAAACATAAAAAATAAAAATGTCAGTTTCTAAATTATTATAAAGCACCATTTAATTAAAAAAAAATAAAAATGGCAGGTGTCAAAAAGAAAAATGTCAGCTGTCAAATATAAATAATAAAACTGGATTCATTAAAGAAGTTTTACAAGGTGTATTTTTGCATCAGACTCTTCATCTTCCTCACAACCCACCCATAATTGTCCCCTCATGTCAATGTCAAGTGAGAAAGGATATTTAATCCATGTATCCTCCATTACTTTATATGTCAATATATCTCCTTGTCCAGATAAAACATGGAGGGCATGTGTTTTATAGTCACACACAATAATTTGTCCTGCTGTTGTTGTTACTACATCAAAAGGATTAAATTGTGTAGTAACATTTATCTTAGAATGTCCTGTATATGTCCACCTTAAACCTCCCTCCCACCCTACAACCACCACCCTCCCAGTAACATCTGATGTCCTGTCAACAACAACTATGTCTTTGTTATTATTTGTTGTGATACCGTGTGGTAAAGTAAACAGTCTGTGTTTGTTACTGTCATATTGATAAGTATGTTGTTGTTTACCATCCATACCAAAGATAAGTAGTGCCCTTGTACTTTTGTCTGTAGGTGTGAAGGGACCAGGTTCTTTGACACCTACTATAATATTATTGTCACTGGTCACATGGATTCCCCCGGGTAACAAGGGTGACACTGAGAGGAATGGTTTTATTCCTCCTGACTTTGTCAAGAGTTTTATATCTGAACTGTTAGACATAGACAGAAGTATGTCATTGTTTGAGGTCAATGTCATGTCATAGATTTTACAAGAAATCTGTTTTGTGGTTGTAATGTTGTCATTGTCAATGTTTATTTGTCTTATGACTTCTTTATGATAATCATTAACCCATGTTGATTTGTCATCAACAGTAATTATGTTGTAGATACCTGATAAATCTGTAGTGTATGAATTAACAACCTCAAAATCAATGTCTGATTGTACTTGTGGTATTTTCATTTTCTGAAGTGATCCAAATAAGTTTGATATATCATTGACTGTTTCTTTCCCAGGAATGAAATATTTAAATTCAGAAGAGATTGGATTAAAGTTCAAGTCCGACATCATTTTCTTAAATTTTGTAGCTGTTGCAAATATTGTACTTCCTTGGATAGATTTCAAAGCTGCCATGATTTCATCTTGGTGGTGTATAATTGTCTTTTCGGCTTGGTCGGTCTGCCTTTTTATGTTCAAAAACCTTTTTTTCTCAGATTTTCGGTCCAATTCAATTTGTTTTTGTAATTCCATGGAATATTTCCTGATAGAATCTATCATTGTTTGCTCTCTTTTTTTAATTTTTGTAATTGATTCATCAAACAAAGACTCAAATTTAGTTTCACTGATTTGGAATTTTTCAACTTTTGTCTGACAGAGTTTTAAATCTTTACAATATCTTGCCTCCGCTCCTTTAAGTTCATCCAATTTTTCAGAGAGAATTTGTTCTACGGGTTCAAAGTTGTGATTTTTATGTTTTACTTTAGATGAAATACAATCTGTACACACAAGATGATCACAGGTTCTACAGAACAGACATGTCATCTTTGTCTTGTGTTCATCACATTTAATATTGTCTAGAATCACTTTCTGTTCTACATCTTGAAATGGTAATTTTAAATCCACTATTTGATGTTGTGTGGTGGTCTCTACTTTATTATGGATTTTTTTACATTTCTCACACAAAATTTTATCACATTGAATGCACCTCCATTTTAATTTTGTTTCGGTTTCGCATAGATCACAAAGTTTTACAATTTGTGCCTTTCGAATAGAACTTGAAAAAGAAGCCATAATAATATAATGTTATTCAACAATTTTTAAAATTAATCCATACAACGTATAAATATTAAATGAAACCCAATAGTTATAATGTCTGCATAAATCTTAACACACTAGAAGAGTTTATTTACTTTCTAGGGGTGATAATTATTTAAATTTGATATTAAATATTTTGTCAGAATAATTATGCAGACTCTGACTGATAATAGGGAGTCTAACTTATATGAAGTATTTCCTATGATTTAAAAAAGAATTAACTTAATATTTTGATGTTTTCTTCTGTTTGTATTGACTGGCATGACCGTTTAAAAAAAATTGAACGATCCAATATTACTTCCTGGGTGTATACGGGGGAATACCCTTAGCAAGACGATAATATTATGATTGGCCATCAGTGGGTCGTAAATTTTCCACTTCAGCGGGATTTTTAAACTATGTAAAAGCTCATATCTCCACAACCCATGCAATTTCTTTATTGTTGAAACCCATTCTTCTATAATTATGTTATAATTTAACAGGAGGAAGGTGCAAAAAAAGTGTGTTAATTTTGGATATTCGTTTCAGGGGAGGATCCAGGGGAGGCGCACCCAGCGCTCCCCCCCTCCCTAAATTGGAAAAAAATATGATTTGTTTTATTTAAAATCGTGATTTTTCACACGAAATACCCTTAAATTTTTATTTTAACTGCGCCCCCCTAACTTGAAATCCTGGATCCGCCCCTGAGTTTAATATAGAATATAAGAATAGAATAAGAATTTTTTATTGCCAATTAAGGTCCCACAAGGGGAAAACAATTTAATACAATGATTGGAATGATTGGAGACATATAAAGATACATGTAGATACAAAAAAACAACAACAAAAAGCAACAGGAAAACATATTTATGTTCAGTGACTGCACGGCCAGATCAGAGCCTATCAAATGCCACCATAAATCAATTCACATTTAATATAACATGTATAATAACTATAATAATTCACATTACAAATAAGTAATGATATCTATACGATCAGTTGTGTCCTCGCAGCAAAAAACTTTCTTCAATAAAGCTACCTATTTTTTTTAAAACTTGTTCATTTTCATTGGTAAATAGCCAGACAAATTTTGATGATGTGTCCATGTATCTAAAATTTGGACACAATTCAATAACTTTATCAAAAAATTTTACTCTAATATTTTCATATAAGGACAATCTACAATAAAATGTTTCTCATCTTCAATATCTCCCTTAGAACAATTTGTGCATTTTCTCTCTGGTCTTATAATGTTCTTATATCTGCCAGTTTCAATATTTAATGAATGAGCACTGATTCTTATTTTACAGATTGACTGTCGAATTTTAAAATTATTAATTTCTAAATATTTCTCTTTCCCAAAATGGGTCTTTATGTAAAAGTATGTATCTAATTTACCTCTGTTGCTACCAATGGCATCTACCCTTTCTCCATTCCAAAAATCAAGAAAACTGTTACACATATTATCTTTTACTTGTTTACACAACTGACCTAATTTGATATTTAAACTCCTGATCTTCAATTCATCCATAATATATAATATACTTGAATACCATGTATTGATTTTACTAAAATGTAACTCTTTATTACATAAATAAACATCAAATAGTAAACCTTCCTGTTGACCTTTTAATCTGTGACAATATTTTAACATAGCTAAAATTACAGAGAAATATATAGGATAACGTCCAAGCTAGTGACCAATTTAGTATGACTGGGTTGAGTTTTAAGTCATACAATGAAAAGGTTCCCATTGATTTTATATCGTTCTAGATAGTTCTACCCGTTTTCAAACAAGAGGCACCAAAGGGTGTTTCAATAGACAAATGAGACTAGACAATAGAGCATTCATATTTCAATCAATTTTGAATTGTATTTTATATTTCACTGATAAAAATGTCTTTATAAGTTGTTTTACATTGATTTCATCAGAACAAGTTTTGTCTGGAGTATTGGAACATATGTGTTGTAATTGTGAGTGAGTGAGTGATTGTTGTTTAACCCAGGGCCGGATTAAAGCCAATTTATTCCTAAACACATGTCAACATTAGTGCCCCGCACCTCAACTCTGACCCCACCTCAGCAATATTTTCAGTCATATCGTGTCGAGAACAACTTGATTGTCAATGAGATGATGTTGAGGTCCGCTTTGTACTAGACCAACATGTTGTAATTGTTACCCATTTTCGAGATATGAGGAGCCAAAAGGAACCAAGGCCCAGGTTTTTTTTTTTTTTTAAAGTCTTCTAATGTTTTATTTTCTAAATGCCTGATTAAATTTCTTTCTAATATTCTATCTAGTGGTGACAATATACAATATACATTACAATGATGTTCGGTTCATCTTTATCTCCAGTTGGTTGTATGAGGGCTCATGTCTTATGTACGTTATTTGTGTTTACGTATATAGTGGTGTCAAACATATATTGTGTTCTGTTTTTTATCGTCTTGTGTACCATAAGTTCCCAATTTATCTGGATTATCCTTTTTAGCTCACCTTGCCAGGAAAGGTGAGCTTTTGCCGTCGTCCATCGCCCGTCGTCTGTCGTCCGTCGTCCATCGTCCGTTAACTTTTCACATCAGGTGAGCGATGCAGGTTCAGGTGAGCCTCTAGTTTATTTCCTCTTCGGTATTCTCTTACGTTTACTAAGATGCTTTATTACGATATGTATTAATTACCGTTAAAGTACACAATATACAAACACAATAGGGCAAGAAAAAAATACCCGTGTTTCCGCTAACATGCTATAATATATTAGGTTCGGTAGGTAGGAAAAAGATTTCATTTTTTAAAATATGCTTAGTTAGTTTCTACAGGGGACAGATTCTGACTTTAATAGTGCTTGTTCAAAAATGGACATAAGACATTAGGGTAGGCACAAACAATTAGGATCGGTAGAGTTAGCGGAAACCAAGGATTTGCATAGTATACTATTACCAATCCTTGCGCAAACAGGTGTAATTTTATTTTTTCCTTTATATTAGCGTACTCTGTCAGTTCTCCTCAGCTGGGATATATTTGTTTGTTTGCCATGTATACTCTTGTATGTCAATGTATTTGGTTATCGTTTGTTTATTGATTGTTTATATTTTTTGTGATTCAACTTTTCATTAATTGATGATAGATCACTGTTTGGTCTTTATTTCAATATAATTACTTACTTACTTACTTACTTACGAAAGGAAATAACTCGAATTAAATCAATGGTAAAGTATGACAAATCGGTTCTTTTCAACATGAACAAAAAACTTCATAATATAATTCATATTAACATAGTTTCAGGTACTCAGGGACAGTACCTCCATTTCTTAAACTATGATTTTTTTATCGTATCTGTCAGTTATTGTTTTCAGCTAATTTAGACATTAATCTAATATATATATCTTACGGATTTAGTTTATTACACAAACTTTCATTGGTTCTTCAACCATGAATGTCAGCATATATTCGGAAAACAGACGGGGTATATATTTCAGTCTCCCAAAAACGATAAAAAACATGGATGACAAAAATAGAAATAATTACGCTTCACTGAATCAATAACATAATACGGAATAATAAATGTATTTTAGCAAATTAAATGCTGATTTTGTCCTCAAAACGGCTATATGAACAAAAAAAAATATTACAACAGATAATTTCTCACAAATGCCTCAGGGAATATAATTCCTAAGCTGGGAATGTCACATCATATCAGGGCCTCCAAGAGAAATTTTGCAAGGCGGGATAAGACTGCTTTGGGCCCCGAGGACAGGCTGAGACGGCCTTCCTGGTTACAATGTCAATATGAGTGATGATCGATGAACAGCCAGAATTCAGTTGTTTAATTGAATTTTACATAATTATTTTTTTAAATAAACTAAAAATAGTTGAAAATACCCATACCCCACCCCACCAACTGAAAAAAATAAAAAATAAAACGTCTCACTATTGCTAAGACTTAGATATTTTTTGACATCGTAAAATATTTTTTTAGACTAACTTGGACATAATTTTTTTTCTGAAGAAAAAATGAATAAAAGCACACACCCCCTTTTCAGTCATAAAATGGTTAGTGCCTTATGTAATATCAACCTTTCTATAATTCATTTGAAGGATAGATGTTGTTGAATGCAGACATTAGGCCTGATCATTTGAAGGATATATGTTGTTGAATGCAGACATTAGACCTGATCATTTGAAGGATAGATGTTGTTGAATGCAGACATTAGGCCTGATCATTTGAAGGATAGATGTTGTTGAATGCAGACATTATGCCTGATCATTTGAAGGATAGATGTTGTTGAATGCAGACATTAGGCCTGATCATTTGAAGGATAGATGTTGTTGAATGCAGACATTAGGCCTGATCATTTGAAGCGAGCAATAAATGTTAGATGTACGCTACAATTGTTTTATGTTTTCAAAATTTTAGACGACGTCATTTGTTTGTAATTACATTAGCCTCCGCGAGTGCATCATTTGATTAACTTTATAGCTTATCTGTCTTTTAATTCATACTCCCCATAAGTGTTTGTATGGCAAGACTATTAGCCTTTCGTTAAAATGCAACGAACTTTTAGACACAACTCAATCCTTCACTATTCAAAAAATGATGAAAGGTGTAGGCAAATTAAACGGGAGATAAGATTTAAGACTTCCAATTACGGTCGAAATGATGGTTAAATTACCAAATGCTCTAGATCATGCAAGCCCATATATAAATTCGGAATTTCCTATTGTTCATGTTTGCATTTTCACTCTCGTTTTCAGCTCTATTAAGAGTAGGAGAAATTACATCTTGAAATTCAGTAGATGCGAATAAAACAACCATTCAAATGTCTGATATTAGGATTATTCTGGTCATACGGTATTTGAAAACAGACCATATTGGCAGATCTGTAATTTGTAAAATTGAGTCCGTCCTTGGAAAGTCGCAAATTTGTACATTAAAAGCATTGAAATCGTATTTGAAAGTCAGACCACATACAGAAGGGCCATGCATGCAATCTGAATTGTACATGTTTAACTAGAAATCAGTTTGTTTCAATTCTCCACAGTATATTATTTAATTTTTTTTGGGGGGCTATTGTACTACCAATATTAACACCCATTCATTTAGAATTGGAGCTGAACAAGGTGAATGTGAAGAAATTATTAAACAGAAGGGTGGATGGTGGTCGAATTCCTATCAAAGATACATTAGATTTTAAGTCAAGTGTTGGTGTTTTTACAGAGTTACAACCACTGTGCCAGTTCAATTGCACAAAGGGCATCGGAACATGTAAAAAGACGGTCAACAGGGTCTAACCTTGGCGTCGGTAGCTCAATTGTACAAAAGGAATCGAAACATATAAAAAGAAGGCCAACAGGGTCTAACCTTGGCGTCGGCAGCTCAATTGTACAAAACGCATCGGAACATACAAAAAGACGGCCACTGGGGTCTAACCTTGGCGTCGGCAGCTCAATTGTATAAAGGGCATCGGAACATATAAAAAGACGGCCAACAGGGTCTAACCTTGGCGTCGGCAGCTCAATTGTACAAAGCGCATCGGAACATACAAAAAGACGGCCACTGGGTTCTAACCTTGGCGTCGGCAGCTCAAATGTACAAAGGGCATCGGAACATACAAACAGACGTCCAACAGGGTCTAAGCTTGGCGTCGGGAGCTCAATTGTACAAAGCGCATCGGAACATACAAAAAGACGGCCGCTGGGGTCTAACCTTGGCGTCGGCAGCGCAATTGTACAAAAGGCATCGGAACATATAAAATGATGGCCAACAGGGTCTAACCTTGGCGTCGGCAGCTCAATTGTACAAAGGGCATCGGAACATACAAAAAGACGACCAACGGGGTCTAACCTTGGCATCGAAAGATTGGGATTCTTAATTGTATGGATCAGCATGAAGGACATTAGGTGGGAAAATATAGTAAATATATAAGGTATGATTTACAAAAATGGATTTCCTAGTGCAGTGCTTATTCACTGTGGGGGAAGCATATTGGTGATATCCCTTGTGGATTGCATTTGCACCAAATGCGATTAACATTTGCAACTTTAATTGAATTAATACCACGTGTTCCAATTATTTGGTCATGTATTTTGCAAAGAATTTCATGGCGTTTTTCTCAATGTAATTCGAAAATAGAACGCACCAGGAAAAGAATAAACCGTGGAATAAGCTCGTTTTTATTGCAACGAAATAGTTATGTTGTAAAACCCAGATTTTGATGACAAATTGAATGGATGATTTGCAAATGATGGTGTCCATCTCTCCTTCATTGGTTGTGATCTATTCATAAATACAATACACGGCGCATTGGAAGCCTTTATAACAAATCCATGGAGTCATGTTTACCCCATGCATACACTGATGAAATTATCATACACGTAGATGTGCAATTTGTCATGTTATTTTGTTGTCAAATTGTGGCGTTGTAAATACTTGTACATAGATTTCCCAAGTATTTTCATTGGCGGATTTGACTAAATATTTACCGCTTTGGTTTCTTAGCGGTCAGACGTCCACTATTGGATCGCCCAATAGTTTATAATTTGGTAATTGTCAACAGTTGAATACCGGAAGTGACAGTTCTTAATGTTTATTTTTTATTTATTTATTTTTGAATCAGATCTTAGGTTGAAGTGTGTTACATTTCATGAATATAAATAGTTTTCATGTCTCTCCACAGCTACCATGAAATTTAAATTAAATATTTGAAAATATTTTGTTTTCATTTGAAGTAAAGTTAACTGTCGAATTTTTATTCAAATTATTTAATTTGAGTAATTGTCTTTTTGACAGTGAATTGAACATGTTAAAAAATATGCAAATTGAAAATATATAGAGCTTCATACTGTTGAACATGTTAGAATATAAAATATAACCAGGGTAACCTAGGTCTCTGTAAGAATAACTCCCAGAATCAGGTAAATGGTGAGAAATCAGAAGAATGTGTAAAACGTTATGTATCTGGCATTACATTTACCAGGAGTGTCAGGGACAGAACACACAGAAAAGAAAGTGTCTAATCACAGGGACTTGCTCCCGGTCAATAAAAAGATCGACTGTCCACATATACTAGTGAAATGATAGGGAAAATATGGAAGAAAGGTAAGTTGAAATGTGAAATGATAGGGAAAATATGGAAGAAAAGTAGGTTGAATAGTGAAAAGATATGGAAAATACAGAAGAAAAGTAAGTTGAATAGTGAAAAGATTAGGAAAATATGGAAGAAAAGTAGGTTGAATAGTGATAAGATAGGGAAAATATAGAAGAAAAGCAAGTTGAATAGTGAAAAGATTTGGAAAATGTGGAAGAAAAGTAGGTTGAATAGTGATAAGATTTGGAAAATATTGAAGAAAAGTAGGTTGAATAGTGAAATGATATGGAAAATATGGAAAAAAAAGTAAATTGAAATTTGAAAAGATTTAGAAAATACAGAAGAAAATTGTGAAATGATATAGAAAATATGTAAAAAAAGTAAGTTGCATAGTGAAAAGATATGGAAATTATGGAAAAAAGGTAAGTAAATTGTGAAAAGATATGAAAAATATGGAAGAAACCCAATCGAATAGTGATAAGATTTGGAAAATATGGAAGAAAAATAGGTTGAATAGTGAAAATATATGGAAAATACAAAAGATTATTCGGAACTATTTGACACAGAGTAGGTGTATTGTAACTGATACAAAAGACCATTCGGAACTATCCGACACAGAATAGGTGTATTGTAAATGATAACAAAAAAAAAAAAAA
>MJUT01017640.1:1391829-1402730 GCA_002080005.1 Gigantidas platifrons | reverse complement strand
TAGTACCATTCCTGTCATACAGTAGTACCATTCCTGTCATAGATATGTTCTTTCTACTAATGGAGCAGTACTTACTAGTAGTAGTACCATTCCTGTCATACAGATGTTCTTTCTACTAATGGAGCAGTACTTACTAGTAGTAGTACCATTCCTGTCATACAGTAGTACCATTCCTGTCATACAGATGTTCTTTCTACTAATGGAGCAGTACTTACTAGTAGTAGTACCATTCCTGTCATACATATGTTCTTTCTACTAATGGAGCAGTACTTACTAGTAGTAGTACCATTCCTGTCATACAGATGTTCTTTCTACTAATGGAGCAGTATTTACTAGTAGTAGTACCATTCCTGTCATACAGATGTTCTTTCTACTAACGGAGCAGTATTTACTAGTATTAGTACCATTCCTGTCATACAGTAGTACAATTCCTGTCATACAGATGTTCTTTCTACTAATGGAGCAGTACTTACTAGTATTAGTACATTTCCTGTCATACAGTAGTACCATTCCTGTTATACAGATGTTCTTTCTACTAATGGAGCAGTACTTACTAGTTGTAGTACCATTCCTGTCATACAGTAGTACCATTCCTGTCATACATATGTTCTTTCTACTAATGGAGCAGTAATTACTAGTAGTAGTACCATTCCTGTCATACAGATGTTCTTTCTACTAATGGAGCAGTACTTACTAGTAGTAGTACCATTCCTGTCATACAGTAGTACCATTCCGTTCATACAGATGGTCTTTCTCGGTTTTCAGCACGAATTTTTGTGTTGCGCAATCTTTCGCTTGATATGTGTTTTGTGGACCATTGTGTTTTGTTGTTGTCCTCTTTACGGAGTCATGTTAAGGTTGTGCATCAATTGAAAATCCATAAAAAAAGTGTTTTTACTTTTTGGTTCAATACACGCGAAAAGACATTAATTTTACTCATTTAAGCCATAACCAATAACATTATGTGTGATCTACTCAAAATGAAAAACTAAATTAATATTAGGAATCAATCACAGAGGTCACGTGATCACATTAAAGAGAAAGTAGCATCGTGACCACTAAAACCGAACAGAACAACGGCATAACGATGTTCAATACAAGTAATGAAGGAACCGGTGGATTGTGGATATCCTATTCTTCAAGAAAAATGCGTGGCAAAGTGTTGAATTTCATTTAATTAAATGTACGAATAGATTGAAAATCCAAATATGAAAGAAACCCCCCTTTTTCCGAGTTCTATGGGAATTTTCTTGCTACGTTCAATCCCTGTATTCTTTGCCGTATGAAAATATCGTATTTAATGATAAAGTCTGTTGACTTAAAATTTTCCAAAATCATTCTTCGGGATGCCGTTGTTCTATTGCATTTTTAAAAATTTAATAAACAAATGCAAATAATCAGCGTAGTAACAATTTTACTTAAATACATGTTTTAGAGATGTGCTTTAAAAGCTTACTTCTTCACAAATTAATTTGCATTGTTTATCTGCTGAAATATCTAAACAACAACATTACTGTAGCATTTTACGTGTAACGATGGACACTAAATGCACTCTACTGCTTTTTGGATAATAACAATAGAAGCAGGGCCGTCTTAACAGCATCACGGGTCCCCGGGCAAAGCGCTGCACTGGGGCCCATACATACACAACCACTCATAGGAATAAACTGTAAATGTATATAAAATTAAGCATATGTATATTGCATTGGTATTTCCAAGAAAGTAAGTGCTTAAACATTAGAAAAACATAGCGTACACAATATGCCCCTATGCTCGTGAGCCCCCTGTCAACTGTCCAGCGTACCCATGCGTTAAGACGGCACTGAATGCACACCTCTCCTATATCCCTCCAATGTTAATGTTAAAGATTTACAGACCACGCTGGATGCAATGTGATGATAATACCTTACATGACCCTTTGGGTCTGATCATGGTGAGGTAAACGTTGATCCACGTGCGTTTTGTATACTATATATGCACGCGCTACAAAATAGTTCCAAAACATGATAGCTTAAAATAGTTAAAGCATTTGGTTTTGCAGTTTCTAAGAAAAAGATTAAATATTAATATGAAAATTTATGGATACCAGACTATGGACACTAAATGATAATACTTCACTTGGCCGTTTTAACCAGTTGAGCTTACAAGCATGCTTATTTTCAAATAGGTAAACTTCATAAAAATATTCAAAAACCACAAGAAATAAGGTTTGGTAACAAATTAATGAAGTGAGTAATTGTTGTTTAACACCAAACGAGCAATATGAAGAACTTGGTATTTCCAAGAACTCTAGTAAACTTTGGAAAAATACTAATTTTGACAAAGAAGACATTTTGGCTAATCACAAGTCATTCATGTCATCTCTGAATATTCCGGTAAATGAAGAAAATTGTGAATTATCTACTTTATATTGGATACCAAAATTTCAGAAGAATCAATATTTAGACAGGTATATCACCGGTTCCTCTACTTGTTCAACAAAAGAACTATCTATAACTATGACAGAAATGTTGCATGCAGTAATAGGAGGACTACTATCATACTGTGACAAATTATATTCACGTGGTGACATCAATCGAAAGCACCGCATCGGTGGCGCAATTGTTAGCGTGCTCGCCTCGAGTGCAGTAGATCGTGGGTTCGAGCCCCGGTCGGGTCAAACCAAAGACTATGCAATTGGTATTTGTTGCTTCTCCGCTAAGCACGCAGCATTACGGTGAAAGAACAAAGATTGGTTGGCTCTGAATCAGAATAATGTGTCCAAATGGAGTGACATATCCACCCGCGAACTGTTGTTTCAGTGAACTGGCACTCTAAAAATCCAACTCAGCGTGTTGGTCTAGAACAAAGTGGACCTCATCATCATTTCATTGATAATTAACTTGTTCTCGCCATAATATAGCTGAAAAATTGCTGACTTGGCATTAAACAGCAACCACTCACTCACTCAATCAATCAAAAGTGGATACTGAAAGAAGAGGATCATGTTTATTCTCGAAAATTTCATCTAGCCAAATATTTGACTTTTTTACCTTTTACACTTTCATTTCCTCGTTAAAGTAAATTATTCACAACGCATTTTACTTTAAAAATGGTGGCAACGTTACAAGTTTATAGTATTGGGTCACGAATTAACTTCTTTTGTCAAGCACGCAACGAAAGGTAAAAAGTGCTACACATCAAATGAAGTCATCAAAATGTCAGAGTTCCTTATCGATAACATATATTTGTCGAGTTCGAATGGCACATTTTTCAACAAATCATAGCTAGGCATCCCTATGGGAACAAACTATGTCCCTCTCCTCTCCAACTTTCTCTATATTCCTATGAGTCTCAGTTTATGCAACAACTTATCAAAGACAAAAAAAGTAGAGAGGCTTAAGCCTTTAATCTCACTCACAGGTATATTGATGATGTTCTGTCAATTAATAATACGAACTTCGCTAACTGGATTCCATTAATAGATATTTCTCGATAAGTGACGAACGAACGTATCTTCTCGTAACATAGAGAAGCAACGTTAATTTATGTAAAGATCTTTTGAGTGATCCCTTATTGCAACATTTGTCTTCAATTGTTCATTGAGTATAAGTGATTAGATATATTTTTTTTCATTTTGGTGTTTAAAACAGCTAGAAATGAAACTGCACACGTTGTCGTGGTGTGATACCCACACTCGTTATAACTATCGCAAAAATCAACCATGCGTGAAATCGGTATAATATGCGCATGCTCAGATCATGGCCAACCAAGATGCCAAATATGAATAAAATGGGACAAAAGACAAATGACTAGTTGCGTACACAAGATATGCGGACAGACGTATGGTCAAACAAACGTGAAAAGGGATATTACTCTCGCAACAATCAACCATTCGTGAAATCGGTATAATATGCAAATGCTGAGGTCATGGACAATCAAGATACCAAATATGAATAAAATGCGACAAAAAACAAATGACTAGTTGCGTACACGAGATGTGCGGACGGACAAATGGTCAAACAAACATGCAAATGGCTATGACTCTCGGAAAAATCAACCATCCGTAAAATCGGTATAATATGCGTATGCTCAGATCATGGTCAACCAAGATACCAAATATGAATAAAATCCAACAAAAGACAAATGACTAGTTGCGCACACAAGATTAAGGGACGGACGAACGGACGAACGGACGAACAAGGGTATTCCATTATACCTACCACTCTGAGAGTGGGGGTATGATTAATATCACTGGCCAAATAATGGTTTCACTGTGACATTGCTTTCTGCATACAAAATACATATTTTCCTCAAACGCTGTTTATAGATATACTTCATGGAGGAGTGCTTTTCAAATTTATTTATATATTTTTTTTAATATTTCTGATTTAAATTTTCGCACAAATAAATAATTTTTCCAGACTTGATTAGAAAAACAAATCTGACTAAGGAAAACTAAGCAGTATAAATACATATGTAAAACTGAATATTGAATGGAACATTTCTGATTTCATATGTAAAGAAAAATAAATGATTTCATTCTCCCAAAACTTGTCTGTCCCATGGTAAAACAATAGCCCCTTTTAGGCTTATTGATGCCTTTTCGGCGACAGTCGCCCGACCATTGCTCGATCATCGTGGAAAAATCGTGTGATTTTCGCTTTCTATTGTTTTTATTAAATAAGAGAAATGCCTTAGAAAAATATATTGTATACTAGTCTAACCCAGTCACTTTATTGAAGTACCTGAACTAAGCAAGGAGGGGTCATTTACATGTATGTTATGGATATCGAATTTACATATTTCTACGATTTTTCTATTGAATGCTGGAACTGTTCCGACAGTGTGATATATATTTTTTTCATTTTAGTATAGGTTATGAAAGAAAAAAACAGCTGAGTTGCAATTATTAAAAAAAAAAGATGGTTGTGATCCGTCTTCCGTAATTAAAGTCGTCAAAATGAAATACAACCGAATTTATGTCAAATGGTGACGTGTTTCAACCTCATTTAAAACTTACCTTGAAATTCTTTTAAGCTTTTATATCACGTTCACGATCTTTTGTTTTCAATGTTATTTCAAACAAGGGTACATTTCTTCCTGTTCTAGTTAAAGGCCTTTATCAAACATAATCATACAGATGACATGTAATGCAGTTAGTACACATTTAACCCACAGAAGGAAATTTCTTTTTTCCACACGTTATGGTGTGGGGTCGCTATCGTGCATGCGAAATATTAATTGCAAACCCCATTGATTGGCTATATGCTACCCGTATAGAATATTTTATTTTTTTCTCGATCGACAGTTCAGAAGCTAGAAAACAATATGATGAATATTGTCTGTCACTCAAACAATAACATATGCACATGACAGAACGCAATTTCATTGCACCGGATGGATAGTTCTCTTTGATTTAAGAGAATGGAACTGATAGAAGTTAAAACTTTCATTTGGGCGCAAAAGCAGAAAGTTTATATAATTTATGAAAATGCGGTGTGAATTTTAGGGATCCTCAGATTCAAATCCATTCATCTATTTATCTACTCTTTTATGCATATTATACATATTGTAACAAAATAGGGTTGATACTCCAAAACCAATGGAATATCATCCAGTGTAAATTCGATTCGGCTAGCTCAGATATCCCGATTATTGTCAACAAATTCCTATTACAGGGTTTGGCCTGTGCTTTCGCTCCAGGACTAGTGGACACTATATGTATCCGGTATCAAGCACAAGAATAAAATTCCATATTTATGTACTATGTCAACCAGTTTATCGCAACTTGGTGACAGGGTATGAATGGACCAAAAGTATACGATCGGGGCATCCACAATCCAAGGAATTTATTCAATCATACAGAACAACCAAACCTCAAAAAGTAGGAGTTGTTATAATACATGTACATGTATCCTCCAGGTGAGAAAGAGAGAATAAGTATCCACCTCTTTAACACACAATGGCTATCAATCCATTCTTATCATTAATCCTAGTAAACGACAAAATTCAGTTCTGTAAGGAAACTGGGATACCAGACATCACCTCTAGACGAACGATTGCCAAGCTAATTTAGTTCTGTAAGGAAACTAGGGTACCAGATATCACCTCTAAACGAACGATTGCCAAGCTAGATGTAAGCTCATCTAGGACAAAAGTAAATAACTGTACTGGTATTCTGGAGCTATTTATCAAGAGTTTTACATAAATTATATTTTATTACACAAAATCCACATACATAAATCAACAATAAGATGTGTCAGTAATCACGCTGTTTATTTAAAACCTTTAATTGATCGTTAATCAATCAGTTATCAATCAAAATGTTAGAGTTCCTTATCGATAACATATATTTGTCGAGTTCAAATGGCACATTTTTCAACAAATCATAGCTAGGCATCTCTATGGGAACAAACTATGCCCCTCTCCTCTCCAACTTTCTCTATACTCCTATGAGTCTGGGTTTATGCAAAAACTTATCAAAGACAAAAAAAGTAGAGAGTCTTAAGCCTTTAATCTCACTCAGTGGTATATTGATGATGTTCTGTCAATTAATAATACCATCTTCGCTAACTGGATTCCATTAATAGAGATTTCTCGATAACTGGCGAACGAACGTATCTTCCCGTAACATAACGAAGCAATGTTAATTGATGTAAAGATCTTTTGAGTGAGACCTTATTGCAACATTTGTCTTCAATTGACCATTGAGTGTAAGTGATTAGATATATTTTTTTTCTCATTTTGGTGTTTAGAACAGCTAGAAATGAAACTGTACGCGTTGTCGTGGTGTGATACTCACACTCGCTATAACTCTCGCAAGAATCAACCATGCCTGAAATCGATATAATATGCACATGCTCAGATCATGGTCAACCAAGATACCAAATATGAATAAAATGCGACAAAAGACAAATGACTAGTTGCGTACACAAGATGTGCGGACGGACGTATTGTCAAACAAACATGAAAAGGGTTATGACTCTCGCAACAATCAACCAATCGTAAAATCGGTATAATATGCGCATGCTCAGATCATGGTCAACCAAGATACCAAATATGAATAAAATCCAACAAAAGACAAATGACTAGTTACGTACACAAGGTTTAGGGACGGACGAACGGACGAACGGACGGATAAGGTTATTCCAGTATACCCACCACTCTGCGAGTGGGGTATAATTAATATCACTGGCCAAATAATGGTTTCACAGTGACATTGCTTTCTGCATACAAAATACATATTTTTCTCAAACGCTATTTATAGATATACTTCATGGAGGAGGGCTTTTCAAATTTATTTATATATTTCTTTAATATTTCTGATTTAAATTTTCGCACAAATAAATAATGTTTCCAGACATGGGAGAAAAAAAATCTCACTATGGAAAACCAAGCAGTATAATACTTATGTAAAACTGAATATTGAATGGAACATTTCTGATTTCATATGAAAAGAAAAATAAATGATTTCATTCTCCCAAAACTTGTCTGTCCCATTGTAACACAATAGCCCCTTTTAGGCTTGTTTATTCCTTTTCGGCGACAGTCGCCCGACCATTGCCCGATCATCGTGCAAAAATCGTGTGATTTTCGCTTCCTATTGTCTTTATTAAATAAGAGAAATGCCTTAGAAAAATATATTGTATACTAGTCTAACCCCGTCACTTTATTGAAGTACCTGAACTAAGCCAGGAGGGGTCATTTACATGTATGTTAGTGATATCGAATTTACATATTTCTACGATTTTTCTATTGAATGCTGGAACTGTTCCGACAGTGTGATATATATTTTTTTTTTCATTTTACTATAGGTTATGAAAGAAAAAAACAGCTGAGTTGCAATTATCAAAAAAAAGATGGTTGTGATCCGTCTTCCGTAATTAAAGTCGTCAAAATGAAATACAACCGAATTTATATCAAATGGTGACGTGTTTCAACCTCATTTAAAACTTACCTTGAAATTCTTTTGAACTTTTACATCACGTTCACGATCTTTTATTTCAATACTATTTCACTCAAATGTACATTTCTTCCTGTTCTAGTTAAAGGCCTTTATCAAACATAATCATACAGTTTACATGTAATGGAGTTAGTACGCATTTAAACCAGAGAAGGAAATTTTTATTTTCCACATGTTATGGTGTGGGGTCGCTATCGTGCATGCGAAATATTTATTGCAAACCCCATTGACTGGTTATATGCTACCTGTCTAGAATATTTTATTTTTTTCTCGATTGACAGTTCAGAAGCTAGAATACAATATGATGAATATTGTCTGTCAATCATGCAAACAATAACATATGCACATGACAGAACGCAATTTCATGGCACCGGATGGATAGTTCTCTTTGATTTAAGAGAATGGAACTGATAGAAGTTAAAACTTTAATTTGCGCGTAAAAGGGAAAACTTTATATATTTATGTAAATGCGATGTTAATTTTAGGGATCCTCAGATTCAAATCCATTCATCTATTTTTCTACACTTTTATGCATATTATACATATTGTAACAAAATAGGGTCGATCCTCCAACACCAATGGAATATTATCAGATATCCCGATTATTGTCAACAAATTCCTATGACAGGGTTCGGCCTGTGCTTTCGCTCCAGGACTAGTGGACACTATATGTATCCGGTATCAAACACAAGAATAAGATTCCATATTTATGTACTATGTCAACCAGTTTATCGCGACTTGCTGACAGGGTATGAATGGACCGAAAGTATACAATCCACAATCCAAGGAGTTTATTCAATCATACAGAACGACCAAACTTCAAAAAGTAGGAGTTGTTATAAGGCATGTACATGTATGATCCAGGTGAGAAAGAGAGAATAAGTATCCACCTCTTTAACCCACAATGGCTATCAATCCATTCTTATCATTAATCCTAGTAAACGACAAAATTTAGTTCTGTAAGGAAACTGGGATACCAGATATTACCTCTAGACGAAAGTTTGCAAAGCTAATTTAGTTCTGTATGGAAACTGGAATTCCAGATATCACCTCTAAACGAACGATTGCCAAGCTAATTTAGTTATGTAAGGAAACTGGGATACCTTATATGACCTCTAAGAGAACGATTGCTAAACTACATGTAAGCTCATCTAGGACAAAAGTAAATAACTGTGCTGGTATTCTGGAGCTATTAATCAAGAGTTTTACATACATTATATTTTATTACACAAAATCCACATACATAAATCAATAATAAGATGTGTCAGTAATCACCTGTTTATTCAAAACCTTTAATTTATCGTTAATCAATCAGTTATCAATCAAAATGTTAGAGTTCCTTATCGATAACATATATTTGTCGAAACCAAATGGCACATTTTTCAACAAATCATAGCTAGGCACCCCTATAGGAACAAACTATGCCCCTCTCCTCTCCAACTTTCTCTATTCTCCTATGAGTCTGGGTTTATGCAAAAACTTATCAAAGACAACACAAATAGAGAGGCTTAAGCCTTTAATCTCACTCAGTGGTATATTGATGATGTTCTGTCAATTAATAATACGAACTTCGCTAACTGGATTCCATTAATAGAGATTTCTCGATACCTGACGAACGAACGTATCTTCCCGTAACATAACGAAGCAATGTTAATGTATGTAAAGATATTTTGAGTGAGACCTTATTGCAACATTTGTCTTCAATTGTGCATTGAGTGTAAGTGATTAGATATATATTTTTTTCCATTTTTGTGCTTAAAACAGCTAGAAATGAAACTGCACGCGTTGTCGTGCTGTGATACCCCACTCGCTATAACTCTCGCAAAAATCAACCATGCGTGAAATCGGTATAATATGCGCTTGCTCAGATCATGGCCAACCAAGATACCAAATATGAATAAAATGCGACAAAAGACAAATGACTAGTTGCGTACACAAGATGTGCGAAGGAACATATGGTCAAACAAACATAAAAAGGGATATAACTCTCGCAAAGATCAACCATGCGTGAAATCGGTATAATATGCACATGCTCAGATCATGGCTAATAAAGATACCAAATATGAATAAATTACGACAAAAGACAAATGACTAGTTGCGTACACAAGATGTGCGGTCGGACGTATGGTCAAACAAACATGAAAGGGCTATAACTCTCGCATATATCAACCATCCGTGAAATCGGTATAATATGCGCATGCTCATATAATGGCCAACCAAAATACCAAATATGAATAAAATCCAACAAAAGACAAATTACTAGGTACGCACACAAGATTTAGGGACGGACGAACGGACGGACAAGGTTATTCCAGTATACCCACCACTCTGCGAGTGCGGATATAATTAATATCACTGGCCAAATAATGGTTTCACAGTGACATTGCTTTCTGCATACAAAATACATATTTTTCTCAAACGCTATTTATAGATATACTTCATGGAGGAGTGCTTTTCAAATTTATTTATATATTTCTTTAATATTTCTGATTTAAATTTTCGCACAAATAAATAATTTTTCCAGACTTGATTAGAAAAAAAATCTGACTAAGGAAAATCAAGCAGTATAATACTTATGTAAAACTGAATATTGAATGGAACATTTCTGATTTCATATGTAAAGAAAAATAAATGATTTCTTTCTCCCAAAACTTGTCTGTCCCATGGTAAAACAATAGCCCTTTTTAGGCTTATTTATGCCTTTTCGGCGACAGTCGCCCGACCATTGCTCGATCATCGTGCAAAAATCGTGTGATTTTCGCTTTCTATTGTTTTTATTAAATAAGAGAAAGCCTTAGAAAAATATATTGTATACTAGTCTAACCCCGTCACTTTATTGAAGTACCTGAACTAAGCCAGGAGGGGTCATTTACATGTATGTTATGGATATCGAATTTACATATTTCTACGATTTTTCTATTGAATGCTGGAACTGTTCCGACAGTGTGATATATAT
>MJUT01017640.1:1368912-1382008 GCA_002080005.1 Gigantidas platifrons | reverse complement strand
ACCCAATGATCATTCCTGTAAAGTCACAATTCAATTGGCTTAGTAGTTTCTAACAAGAAGATTTTTAAGATTTCGACCAATCAGAACACATTATGAGCCCTGGCAGCCATGTTTGATTTCCGATCAGCGCCAAAAACAAACATTTTGTATATAACCATCTAATGAACATTTCTGCCAAGATTGGTTCAAATCTGTTGCGTGTTTTCAGAAAAAAAGATGAAAATGTGAAATTCCCATAGGGCCCAATGTTAAACTAAGTCGAGTCATGGCGACCATCTTGGATATGCGATCGGCACAAAAATAACAAATTTAGTAGAGGACCATCCAGTCATCATTTCTATAATGTTACAATTCCATCAGCTGAGTAGTTTCTGACAAGAAGATTTTCAAAGTGTCAACCAATCAGAACATATTATTGGCTCTGGCGTCCATTTTGGATTTCCGATCTGCGCCAAAATAACAAATTTAGTAGAGGACCTCCCAATGAACATTTCTGCCAAATTTGGTCCATATCAGTTCAGTGGTTTCAAAGAAGAAGAAGAACGTATGAAAAGTTTACAGATGCGGACGACGACGACGACGACGGACGCAAAGTGATGACAAAAGCTCACATAACCCTTTGGGTCAGGTGAGCTAAAAAGGGGGGGGCGGGGGGGTAAGCTTGTAAATGTACTTTAATACATCGAAACTTGATATTATTCAAACCAGAGCATGCCAAGGTTACAAAAGTATGTATAAAACGTGCTCTAAATCAAGCTTGTTCAGTTAAACCGTCCACATGGAACATTTCTTCATTGTATATTACAATTAAAGTGTATATATATAGTTTGAAGTCGTCTAGCAGCTATCATGTTGATGTTCCTTCACACAAAGAAATGGGATTGTTAATAAAAATTGAAACACTATTTTAGATGTGAGATAAATTTATACAAAACATCGTGACAATATATTGTTGGCTCAATGACAGTTTTAAAATGGTTTAATCAGATCAGGGTTTTTAACTGCAAAACAACATTTTTAAAAAGTCGTCTCTCAATTCTTAAAATTCAAAGGCCATGATACATTGTATTTGATTTCAAAATTTATTTTAAATTGAATATTATTTTTGCAATTTTAGAATAATGATGAGGTAATTCTAAGAAAAAGTGCTCTGAAATGTATATCAGAAAAAAAAATGATCATATTTTGTACATGTTTATTAGCTGAATGATTCATTTAAGCAACAAGATTTGTCACACAATGTGGTCAAGCATTAAAATAGGGGGTACGGGGGTGCCATTGTAAAATTTGTCTTATTACAACATGTCTAGGTCCTGGGCGTGGTGTGTTGTGTTGAAATAAATACACCTATATGTATGGTTAACCCTTGGGAGGGAGATCCGAGAAGATATGGAAGTGGCATGAATTTTACTGTCTATATATTCAGCCCACGGATTTGGTGTTGGTGGGTGGCAATGTTGTCTTGGAATCATTACACATGACTTGCAGTTAACATTTTGAAGGGATGGAATTGTCACATACATACTACAGGCCCGTAGTACAAGGGGGGCCCAGAGGGGCCGCCCCGCCCCCCCCCAAATATTTTGTAGTGCAAAATATGTTGTAGCATTATTATTTTCACTGTGTGAAATAATACTGTGAATTTTTATTTCTTTTTCTTTTCTAATTAGCAAATGTATCATGTGTGCACAGAACGGTCATAGAAGATGGATTTTCATAGACATGTAGCATTTTCATATAGGCTAAAGATCCCTTCTGTATATTCGATAAGAGTGGGCCGTATGGAAGGCTAGATTTCCAGTCCCGACCCATCTCTCCCCTTTAGTGGCAGTCCAAGACTCGTTGCCCCGGTTATCCCACCCACACTGTTTTTTTTTCTGTCCTGGTATAACTGAAATGTTGCTCACTGGACGTTGGACACTGACAAAACAAACTAACAATCATAGATACACTTCATGAATGGTAATGGTGAAAATGTGCAATTGAAAATGTATAAAGTTATGGATTTTTATTAAGGCGGGTTTTGTTTTATCTGACACACAGGAAAATGTGCAAAGATAATCTATTGAATTCAAATTGTATAAAGTTATGGATTTTTATTAAGGCGGGTTTTGTTTTATCTGACACACAGAATTTGTTGTCGTGGCAAAGTGTCTCAGAGAGCTACTGGTTGTTGATAGATCAGAATGGATAATCTTCGTGAGCTTATGATACAAAATGACATTCATAGAATACAAAAAATACAAAACGATCAGGAGGTATTTCTGCACCAGAATATAAGGATGGACAAGTTTGATTCTACTTTAAGAGAAGATCAATTTTCAACCATTCTTATACCTGAAAACGTACAATTTTTACAACCCAACAGCACAGCTGTTGCAGCAACAGGAAATGGTAATTGTTTGTTTAATTCCATATCCTTATTTCTTTGTGGTACTGAATCCCTTTCTGGTTGTCTTCGGACGCTCATTGCCATTGAACTTTATCTTCGGCCAATGGATTACTGTCTCTCAAGCCAAAAAATGACAGATTTATTTTCACGATACCCTACATCTGAAGTAAACTATACTGACCTGTTGCTGACAGAGAATGGATTAACACATTACTACACACATCAAAACTTATCAGAAGCAATTAAAATTGAGGCAATAAATGCATGTGTTGACAATTCATGGTGTGGACTGCTGCATATGTGTTCCGCAACACAGGTTTTGCGTCGCTATTGTCGAATAATGTCTGTCTATCCTGATGTTAACTATGTTTTGAGACCAATACTTAATGGACCAATATATTGTAATGAAGGTTATGAAGAGAATACGAAATATATGCACATTTTATGGACAAGGGATGGACAGTTGGATAACACTGAAGGAGCAATCTTCCAACCAAATCATTTTGTGCCATTACTAGTTTCGAGAGGAGAAAAAAGGAAAGATGCAAATAAAGAGTCATTTACTGGGAAGACTCAAGTTAGGCACAAAACATCCAAGACTCAGTCAACGATGGATTCATTTTTCCTTGCAGGAAATAAAAACAAGTATTCAAATGCTGAAACATTGCTGGACAATGGAAGCCGCTCCAAAGCAACTGGAACTTGCACACCTCCTATGTCAAGCTCAACATCTTGCATGGGCAGTCCCACCCCTCCATCTTCCAAGAGTGACCCATCAAACGAGACTAATCGTCATTCATCATTATCACCGCATCATTTCCATACAGAGTCAGAATCAGGAGAGAATAATGAAAATGACAATATTCAACATCTGCATTGTACCCAAACAGGAAACATTGGAACTGACTGTAATTTCTCAAAAGAATTTGATACACCTGTGATTGGAGATAACCCCCACCAACCAGTAAAAAGATTTCCCGTCAGACAGTTTGATAAACATAAAAGGTCATTTCAACCTAGCTGGTTTCAAAAGTGGACTTGGCTGCATTACGATGAGGAGAATGACAGTGCGTTTTACTTTGTTTGTATTCAGGCATTCAATGAAAATAAACTGTCCAAAGCCTTTGTAGATAAAGCGTTCATATCAACAGGATTCATAAAATGGAAGAAAGCTACACAGAAATTTCAAAGTCATGAAAATAGCAAGTGTCACAGGGAAGCAATCGAGAGAACAATCAAATTACCAACTATAACAAAAGACATTGGAGAATCTCTATCTTCACAACATTCAGACGAAAAAGGGCTAAACAGGAAATGCTTTCTTAAAATCCTATCAAATGTCCGTTTTTTATCACGACAGGGGTTAGCTTTTAGAGGAGATGGGGATGGCAGTGACTCAAACTTCATGCAGTTACTGCAGATGAGAGCCGAAGATGATCAGTTGCTAATGAAGTGGAAAGGGAAAAAGACAAATAAGTACACATCACCGGAGATACAAAATGAGCTGATAGAAACGATGGCAAACAAAGTATTGCGTAATATCATTACTCATATTCAGAAAAGTTCATTTTATACAATCATGGCAGATGAGACTGCTGATGCATCTAACACTGAACAACTGGTTATTTGCTTGCGATGGGTCGATAATGATTTTATCGTTAGTGAGGAATTTTTAGGATTATATGAATTAAAAAATCTTGAAGCTGTTACTATCTTTAGCTCAATTCAGGATGTACTTAGGAGACTGAATCTACCATTTGATAAATGCAGAGGTCAGTGTTACGATATGGCTGCAGCAATGGCAGGAACAAAATCTGGCGTTGCCACCCAAATTTCATCCATCGAACCAAGAGCTTTATATACAGTACTCATTGTTATGGTCACGCCTTAAACTTAGCATGTTCTGATGCAATAAAATGCTGTAAAATCATAAAGGAGGCACTTGAAAATGCACACGAAATCACTAAACTCATCAAAGGCTCACCAAGAAGAGAAGCCATATTCAAGGCATTGAAAGACAGTTCTCTGGAATGTTCAACATCTCCCGGAATAAGGGTGCTGTGTCCTACTAGGTGGACTGTCAGAGCAGATGCCCTTTGTAGTATAGTGGAAAATTTTACCATTCTTCTTGATGTTTGGGATGAATCCATGGATTATGTAAAAGATACCGAAATGAAATCACGTATACGAGGTATTGCTAGTTATATGATAAACTTCAACTTTCTCTATGGTGCTTTGCTTGGAGAATGTCTTTTGAGGCATAGTGATAATTTAAGTCCGGCACTTCAAAGTGACACTATTTCTGCTGCCAAAGGACAGAGTATTGCCGCATTAACCGTCAAGACACTGGAAAGTATCAGAAATGATGAAGCCTGTTCACTATTCTGGCAAAAGGTAACTTCCAAAGGGAAAGAACTGAAAGTCAATGAACCAACCTTACCTCGAGTGAGACGAATTCCGAAGAGACTTGACGAAGGTGGAGACCCACATTCTGCAAAAACGGTGGAGGACCATTATAGGCAAATGTATTTTGAAGCCCTTGACTTGTTGATCAATTGCATACAGAAACGGTTTAATCAAAATGGTTATCAGACATACATGAACCTGGAAAACCTACTACTCAAAGTAACCTCGGGTGAAAGTTATGAAGCGGAATTATCCTTTATTTGTAACTTCTATTGTTCAGATATTAATTCACATGATCTTGCAACTCAGCTTATCACCTTAAGAACCAATTTTCCAAAAGATTTGCTACCTAAACCATCGCTAAAATCAATCCAAGACTTCATTCTCAAAAATGGTCCGTCTCTTTACAGTGAAATTGCTGTCATCCTTAAGCTAATTTTGGTGATGCCTGCAACAAATGCCGTAAGTGAAAGATCATTTAGTGCAATGAAGAGAGTAAAGACTTACTTACGATCAACAATGACACAGAAACGAATGAACAACCTGATGATCTTGCACGTTCACAAAGACAGAACCGACTTCATTAAATTATATGAAGTTGCCAATTAATTTGTGAGAGGAAATGAACGTCGGTTATTTACATTTGGCAAATTTGAAGACGAATGTCAAGTGTAATCATAATCAGAAATACTTGTCAAGTATATTATATGAACAGAACATAAAATATGTCATAGAGTTAGTGATGAAAAATTTAGATCATTGCTATTTAGCATTGTTTTTTCCAACTCGGTCACTGTTCCACTCAAATATGAGATGGACTGTTAGTGAAAAATAAAGCAATATAGAGTAACGTGAGACAATATCCCAATTAATACAGGACGAAAAAGAGACAACGGTGAGTGGGTGGGATAACCGCGGTAACGAGTTTTGACTGCCACTGGAAAATGGGAGAGATGGGTAGGGTTGGAAATTTAGCCTTCTATACGGCCCCAAAATGCCTATTCTTATCGAATATATAAGAAGGGATCTTTATACTGCATGGAGTGTGGCGTTCCTCCACACAGTTTGTCTACAATGGTTCACGGAAAGGCTTTCCGTATTATGACCTGACTACCCCGCAACGACAGGGAATTCTCCTATCCACCACATTTGGACGCGCCTGGACAGCTCTGTAGACGGAGCCCCTGAAAACCGAATCGGGTGCCGGAACCAAGTCCGGCTATCCCGAATTCCTATCGTGATAAATGTCTGTTTGTTGTCTATACTTTATGTTTTGGAGATTGTTGGTTTGGATTTGGTGAGTGGTGTTTGATTGGAGCTTTTTGTTTTGTCATTGTGGGGTTTTCGTTTCAGTGTTAAATAAAGTATTGGAACAGCAAGCATGCATGATGCTATTGATAGAACCGTATAAGAAATCATCTCTATAGTCACCTTTCCAGTCAAATGAAATATTTAGGAATGTACTACATTTGTTTACTTACAATGATGTTTTATATATCACAAGTATCGCGGCATAGTGACAAAAAGGGTTCACTCATAAACCATTTTAATAAGTGCAGTTGAAGAAATAACTAGAACTATAAAATGGACAGCACCAAATCTATCATAAACCAGGAGATTTCCGGAAGAGTGAGAATATTCTGCCACAGCGGCCATGAACACATACTTGATTTAAAAATGTTGAAGCTGATTTAGGTTATCAAATTTTGTGGGCCCCCTCAAATAAAATATTATTCCATCGGGCCTGTATAATACAATGCATTAACATGTTTAATGTTATTTGATTTAAAATTTATTTTAATCGAACTATTATTTTGGGATTTTGGATCCGCCCATAATTAGACAATATAGGTATGGTGTCTTTTAAAATGAGATTTATTTGGACGAGGCTAAGAAACAGGGGTACTGCGAGGCTTTGCCGAGCAGTCCCCCTGTTTCGTGCCGAATACAAATAAATCTCATATAAAAAGACACCATACCTTTATTGTCTTTATACTGCAATACTATATTTTTTTCTCACTGTTTTCTATATAAAAAAAAAATTAAAATTCATAATCCCCGTCATGGGCCCCATTTAAAAAATGCTTTATAGAGGACATTGTCCATTATAAAGCAAAAGCAAAAGTTCAAAAAGGGACGTGGCCTAAATGCTTTATACAGGACATTGTCCAGTATAAAGCAAAAGTTTATACGACCCCCTTTATCAATGCTGAAAAGTTACCAATTGCAGTATAATAGGAATTTCACTGGTAAGGTCCAATTTATATGAAATAGCAGTAAAAAGTTAAAAGTTCAATTATCTTTATCAAAGGTCCGCTTTGCTATCTGTTTCTAAGGTTCGTGCAAATAAATGCTATAGTTTCCGCAAATGTTCATATATTGTACAATGTATCTCTCTCTCTCGACCATCTACTTTATATACTAAGAATATTTTAGTTTTATCAGCGATGCATTTATTTATCACACGGTCTACCATTTACTTAAATTTCATTCTTATACTTTCCTTCAACCAAAAAGCAATTTTTTACGGGAAGCTTAATGCAGTGGCTTTATTTCGAAAGGATGAAAGTGTATTATTCTATCAAAATACTTGATACAACCTTTTCGACTCATTTGCATACTAACGGACCCGTTATTAACGCACCCGTTAACTTGACGTTTACGGAGACGTTTGTGAATACCACTTTAAAATTTAGCGGACATACCCGTTAACATCTCTGTTAACTTAACGGGTCCACTAATTAACGGATGCTTTGTGAATAAGGTCCCTGGTGATACATTCGGGGACAGATACTCCACAAACATAGATCGACTTTAGGGTCCACAAGGAGCAACATGAAAAGTAAACAAATGATAATAGATATGCAAAACAAATTACAAAATAAATATAGAGAAAAAGGATTTATAGAAGAACACATAAAAAACAAACACATAAAATAAACATGAAATGTTAGAAAGTTACCCTTTGTAACGTAATCTCTAATGTAATGCTTAAAGGTATATGCTCATATATAAATTTACCCACAAAGTTAAGATGCTTTGATCTGCACAGTTTAACATATATTCTACTATATGCTACAACTAGACTGACGCATCACCCCCCCCCCTTTTTTCACACACACACACACACACACACACACACACACACACACACTTGGACATACAAATGTAAGTTAAAGTAGTGGTTTGTTACTAGTATATTTGCTGTATCATACAACACATTAGATGCCCCCACGAGTTCCACAGTATGCATTGCCTAAAACTTAATAGTATACTGACAACAATATTCTATATGCCAGGCTTCAAGTTTACATGGTAATACATTAGACTCCCCCACGAGTTCCACATCATACATTGCCTAAAACTTAATAGTATACCTACAGCAAAATTCTATATGACAGGCTTCAAGTTTACATGGTAATATGTATGTAGCCAGTATTGTTAATTTGTGGAAATTAACAAGTTTATACTAAAATAAACACCACTAAATAGTTAGTATAAAATCAAGGCATGTGTTCATGGAGAAATTTACCAACAGAGTTAAGTATTTCATGGTCCTCACAGTTTAGAATAAAGAATAATTTTTGTTCATCACTTAATTGATGGAGATTTTGAAGTTGGACTTTTGAATTTAATTGACTAAATATATCTTTTCGTTCTTCGGTAAACTTGTCGCACTTAATTAAAAAATGTGATTGAAGATTATTAGATAAATGTAGTTCTTTATTGCAGATGTAAGCGTCTTTTAACAATGGGAACTCTGTTGATAAATTCTCTAGTCTATAACAGTATTTAGTAATACTCTTTATAATATCAAAATGCAGTGGGTGTCTGCCAAGCTCTGAAAGAGTAGCATGGTTTACACTTTTCTTATTTAGACCTAGTATATATTTACAGAATTTCAAGTGAAGGGTTTCACCTTTAAAGTTTTTGAAACATTGATCCAATTGGATGTTATTTAACTCTTTTATTTTTCGAATATTCACATTAAAAATACCAAAAATTTCTTATCCGTATAAAAGAATTGGTTTGAACCCCCCTCCCAGAGGGTGTTCCGGGGTTAGAATATGCACCAGGCAGGGGCGGATTCAGGATTTCAAGCTAGGGGGCGCGCAAATTTTGGGGTATTTCGTGTGAAAAATCACGTTTTTACGCAAAAAAAATCATATCTTTCCCAATTTTTGGGGGGGCGCCGGGTGCGCCCCCTCCCCTTATGGATCAGCCCCTGCCAGGTTTCTCCGCCGTAGAGGCACTAGTTCTCTAAAAGGGGTCAACCCCGCGGGAACCACGGGGCATAGAAATGGGATCGAAAGCTTCTTCGGCTTGAAGGGGCGTCCGTCGGTTGTGCGGGATGCATAAATTCACAACCAACCCGTCCTTCGGATAAGACGTAAATGAAACCGAGGTCCCGTGTTGAGAGATTGCCACCCTCTTCGCACGTTAAAGAACCGAGTGTAACAGATCACTATGAGCATTGTGCTCATGATGAGTGGTCCATAGGAGACCTTTGGCACTGGCTAAATTATCCGTCCCTACCCATCACCTTTCCTTGTTTTGAGTCCCGTGGCGTTTACATTTTTAAATGTTTCCGTCCAGAATATAGCGGAAAAATTGTTCGCTGGACGTTAAGCACCAATCAATCAATCAATCAATCAAGCAATCAATCAATCAATCAATCAATCAATCAATCAATCAATCATTTTTTAGTATCTGCTAAAAAATGCGTTTTTTTCCTTTATAGCAATGTATGAGGGATGGACAAGGGGGGTAGACAGTTCTCACTTCCCTCCCCCTAGCTCCCACTTCCCTTCCCGCATCCATTTTTCCCCTCCCAAGTTTCTTAAAAGAAAACTACTGATCTATAATCTTTCATTGTGCAAACCTAAAAGTAGTAAAAATGTTGAAACCTTCTCGGTGCTGTTATTTTTCTGCCCCTCCTTGTCTCTGGGTCTATACTGATCATGTTAACCTCCTCTTCTAACACCTCCATCCTCTCAAATGGTTGACTACTGCCGATTTTGACGACTTGAGAATTTTTTTGAAAAATATAAGGAGAATTATGGAAAGGGTATATATTGCTTAATTCCACATGTTCTTGTGAGGTACGTGCACATAACTTTATAGAATTTGAGCAAGAATTGACCAAAAACTTTTTGAACTTTTTGCATATTCTTTAAAAGATGTCCTGCCCTATATCTACATGTTCCCGCTTCATAACATCCCGGTTCCCGATCCCTTTCCTCCCGGTTCCCGCACCCCCAATTCCCGCTTCCCTCTCCCTTACTCCCGGGTTCCAGCCCCCTGTCCATACCCTCATGTATCTGCGTTCAGGCTGCGGTGAACAATTCACCAAGAAACAAAGTTTGACCGACCATGAGTCACGAAAGCATCCAGTCCCAAATGGTCAGAAGACTGCAAGAGCCAGATATATTAGTTGTGCAAAATCGTTTATATCCAAATCCCATTTTCAAAGACATCGGTGTCCTGTGCACAAAGAAACAAAAACTTATATTTGCTCCACGTGTGGGAAAGGTTTTACTATGCAATCAGAGCTTAATAGACACAAGAGACGAGAACAGCAAAATCTTAAATTTAAATGTGATGAGTGTTGCTTTACTTCAGAAACTCAAGGTGGGCTACGAGACCACATGGGGAAACATACACGTGAAAAAAAGACACGTGTGTAAAGAATGCAGAAATATGAGAACTGATGTGTACCGTACCCGGCTTGAAAACGGATGTGTACCTTACTCATTTTGAATTTTTGTTAATATCTCACATGAACCTGTGCAAATGTTAGTATAATGTCTACAAATTTGACGGAAATATCAGTTTGTTCTGCAACGAAAACACTTTACTTGTGTTTAACTTGTAGGGCGTCGTGAAAGAAACATGTGTCGCCGCCGAGTCCATTTGAAGTGTTCCTTACCAACAAAAATCATAACATTTTTTCGAAGTGTTTGAAAATGTAAGGAGAATTATGGAAAGGGGTATATATTGCTTAATTCCACATGTTCTTGTGGGGTACGTGCACATAACTTTATAGAATTTGAGCAAGAATTGACCGAGAACGTTGGTGTTTTGCAACGTGAAGTGGACGTTTTTACTACCTTTTGGATGTTCCTTATCCGTCAAAACCACGTGATTTTGACGTGGGTTATACACCGTGATATTTGTACTCATTGATATAATTAGATGCGAGATATTTAATACAAGCCATTGGGACAATATACAATTTGGGGAGAGGGGGGAAGGGGTCTTACTGACAGTCTTAAATGATTTAATTTGGTTAGGTTTTTAACTGGCAAAGAACATTCTTCTTTAAATTCGGAAAATCTGAACGCCATGATTTCATTATATATATATTATATGTTGACCTTTGCAGCTATGTTTAATTTATAAATTCAAGAAAATTATATCAGACGACTGACGAAAAGTGATGACAAGACCTCATTTGGACACTTTAAGCAATATGTCGGTTATAATGTATAATATGGTGGATAGTTTTATTGGTGCTTAACACTATTTTCAAAAATATGTCAGCTATAACGTACAACCTCTTGACCATTTTTATTGGCGTCTAAGGCCACTTTCAACAATGTGTCAGTTATAACGTAGAACATGGTGACCACTTTTATTGGTGTTTAATGCCATTTTCAACAATATATCAGTTACAACGTATAACATGGTGACCACTTTTATTGGTGTTTAACTCCACTTTCAATAATATGTCAGTTATAACGGATAACGTGGTGACCAGTTTTATTGGTATTTAATGCTACTTTTAACAATATGTCAGTTATAACGTAGAACACAGTGACCAGTTTTATTGGTGTTTAATGACACTTTCAACAATATGTCAGCTATAACGTAGAATATGGTGACCAGTTTTATTGGTGTTTAATGCCACTTTCAACAATATGGCAGTTAAAACGTAGAACAAGGTGACCAGTTTTATTGGTGTTTAAGGCCACTTTCAACAATGTGTGAGGTATAGCGAATAACATGGTGACCAGTTTAATTGGTGTTGAACATCACTTTCAACAATGTCTGTTATAATATATGACATGGTGGCCAGTTTTATTGGTGTTTAACGCCATTTTCAATAATATGTCAGTTAAAACGGATGTGGTGACCAGTTCTATTGGTATTTAATGCCACTTTCAACAATATGTCAATCATAATGTATAACATGGTGCACAGTTTTATTGGTGGTTAAGGCCCCTTTCAACAATGTGTCAGGTATAACGAATAACATGGTGACAAGTTTTATTATTGTTGAACGCCACTTTCAACAATATGTCAGCTATAACTGCTAAAATGGTGACCACTTTTATTGGTGTCTAACATCACTTTCATTAATGTCGGTTAAAATGTATTTATGCATGGTGACCATATGTATTGGTGTTTAAGGCCACTTTCAACAATGTGTCAGGCATAAGGTATAATACTGTGACCACTTTTATTGGTGTTTAACGCCACTTTCAACAATATGTCAGTTATAACGTATGACATGATGACCACTTTTATTGGTGTTTAACGCCACTTTTAACCAGATGTCAGGTATAGCATATATCATGGTGACCAGTTTTATTGGTTTTTAATGCCAAGATGTCATGTAGAATACATAACATGGTGGTCAGTTTTATTTGTTGAGGAAACTGTTTTATCAAGTGCACCTTCTTTCTAACAGTTTTATTTGTGGAGGAAACTAGAGTATACATCTGACAACTAGTAACTGTTTTATCAACTTCACCTTCTGTCTAACAGTTTTATTTGTGGAGGAAACTTTATTATACATCTGACAACTAAATGTTTTAGTAACTGTTTTATCAACTTTATCTTCTGTCTAACAGTTTTATTTGCGGAGGAAATTAGAGTATACATCTGACAACTAGTAACTGTTTTATCAAGTTCACCTTCTGTCCAACAAAGAAGTATCATCAGCCCAGCTGACATGGTTTATTACATATATTGTTATTGAAAGTATCATCATCCCAGCTGACATGGTTTATTACATATATTGTTATTGAAAGTATCATCATCCCAGCTGACATGGTTTATTACATATATTGTTATTGAAATTTACAGTTCATAAATCATGTAATTATTATTAAAACTAAAGTTCTCCTTCCTCAGTCATGGCTGACCATAGCTGACTTTGGTTATCCTGTTGAGGGTCTTTGGTTTTCTTGTTCTTCTTCCTCAGTCATGGCTGACCATAGCTGACTTTGGTTATCCTGTTGAGGGTCTTTGGTTTTCTTGTTCTCCTTCCTCAGTCATGGCTGACCATAGCTG
>MJUT01017640.1:1353591-1364137 GCA_002080005.1 Gigantidas platifrons | reverse complement strand
TTCTTGTTCTCCTTCCTCAGCTGATCATAGCTGATTTTGGTTTTCCTGTTGAGGGCGTTTGGTTTTCTTGTTCTCCTTCCTCAGCTGACCATAGCTGACTTTGACCATCCTGTTGAGGGCCTTTGGTTTTCTTGTTCTCCTTCCTCAGCTGATCATAGCTGATTTTGGTTTTCCTGTTGAGGGCGTTTGGTTTTCTTGTTCTCCTTCCTCAGCTGACCATAGCTGACTTTGGTTATCCTGTTGAGGGCCTTTGTTTTCTTGTTCTCCTTCCTCAGCTGACGATAGCTGATTTTGGTTATCCTGTTGAGGGTCTTTGGTTTTCTTGCTCCCAATTAGTGTTTTAACCTGAGCTAGATTTCAGTTAAACATGGCGACAACATGATTAAGACGGTAATTTCTGCTATCTTTTAGCCCATATTAGCTCATTGAGACAAAACAAATACCAAAGGTCGACGTGCCACATCATATAGACATGATCATGAGTCCAAAGCAAATAATTGTTACTCTTATTCCATAATACTGACATCAGAAGGAAGCAAGGGGATACATAAATAAGACCTAGTTTTTCCACTATGGAGTAAAGTGCTTCCAGGAAGGCCATGCAGGACGAATCAAATACACCTCCCCTTAGGAGGGGACGTAATTTAGTGCCCCGTGTATAGGGAATTCCTCGTTAAAGGCACCCAAGACAACTTGAAGCACCTCTCTAATGAGTAACAGTTTGCTATGAACGGTAGCTGGTGACTCGTTATGAAGGATAATTTCTTAATTTCCCACAAGATGCCAATTTCAGCGCCGTCTTATCTACATGAATCAATGAATCCATAATGGTTGACGAAGTCATGCAAGTATCAACCACATGCGAGTTAAATGCCGAACTTGAATATAACTTGAGGAACAGCGTTGTAAAGAACGCGTAGTGATAATATATTTAACGCCAAGTTGTCATTTATAATACTAGTTGTATAAAAGAGTGATTGTTTGACATTTGTTATAAGTAATGTAATTTTACAATATATCGGTACATGAATAACTGGGGCGGATCCAGGAGTTCAAGTTAGGAGGGGGCGTACTTTAAAAAAAATCGCGCCGAGCGGAGGGAGGCGCGAAAGTTTGTGAGATATTTCGTGTGAAAAATCACGATTTTACGCAAAAAAATCATATTTTTACCAATTTTAGGGGGGCCCGCGCCCTCTGGATCCGCCCCTGTATCTCATTGGCTATATATACTACATGGTACAGTGTCTAAATACAACATAAAAATTAAATTATAATTTCCTCATCTATTACATGTTTGACATTTGCTATAAGTAATTTTACAATATATGTATAAGATCGTACATTTCAAATGGATATAGTTGATTTTAATATTGGCTAAAGTAGAATGTCTTCTACAAGTGGTTGAAGTCATAACAAGTCACAATATTAACACAGCTTAACATATATTCGTACATGTATAAGATAGTTAATTTTAACATTGGCTAAAGTAGAATGTCTTCTACAAGTGGTTGAAGTCATAACAAGTCACAATATTAACACAGCTTAACATATATTTCACCAGATGAACACGCACTACTACAGTCTGGAGAGATTTATAACTTGAGGGGATTTCTGGAGGCACAATCAGTTACAAACACAATATCAAGTATAAAATAAAATAATATACACTTAGGACAACCTACAAAAACATGTTAGACGTGCCCAGCTCACGTAATGAAGAAGAAAAATATTTCAAAAAACAATATTACAACAAATGGGGTTGTATTTCAATGAGAGTGATTAATTCTAAAAATATGTTTAATCTGTAGAGTAAATAAACGTTAGAGAAAACCGAAGAGGTAAATCTATAATGGACAGTCTAGAGACACAGGCGTCTTTGGGCGCACCAGACACTACGAATCAAAACTTTGTTTCAAATCATATATTACTGATACCCTGTTAACTATTATCGGGGCTCAGATTTTGTAAATATCAAAATATTATACACCTGTGCAATCAGTGCTATATCGAACACCGTTCATGGCGAGGTGTACTCGATGTAGTATTATGTGATAAAGTTTGTCAGTGACTTGCGACAGGACGATGTTTTTCTCCGGTACTCCGGTTTCCTCCACCAATAAAACTGACCGCTACGATATAACTGAAATATTGTTGAAAGTTGCGTTAAACTCCATTAACCAACCAGCCATTAAATTCAGATATCCGTGACAGTCTTCTCCTCTTTCAGTATATGCGACCAAGATCTTGTCGAAAAATATTCTGTCTCTGCAGAGACGATAATAAACGATGGATTTTCATATAAAGTAAATATGAAAATGTATAAAGATAAGAATTAAGTAATCGCGGTTTAGACATGACGTCATTCAACATCTCATTTGAAATCAAATTGTGTAAGAAGATGACTGTTTAGTTGCACCGTTCTGCAGAGACGATATAAACGATGGATTTTCATATAATGTACTACGTTGACTACTATTATACCTATTTTGTCCCAGTATTGTTAAAAATGCTATTATAGTGACGCCGGAACCTTTTAACCGTAATGGAAGCAGGAGGTTTGGCGCCGTAAGATCTGATTCAACCCACCATTTCTTTGGAAATGCCTGTACCAAGTCAGGGCCATTGCGGTTTTCCCAGTTTTACAGTTGTTAACTGATTTTGTCTGTTTTAATTCTTTATTTATTTCAAGAGGATTGCCGATAGCCAGAGGCTACGAGCGGTTCTCCAAAGATTTTGTATGTTTGTTGACTATGAGTTTTGCCTTTCCGTTTGGAAGATTTCTCGGTGTCCGGTAATTTTGTTATTACCCTTATTCAGTATATGCAACCTGTTAATATACTTTAAGGAAGTGTAAATGTATGAGTACGTTGTCGATACCAGTATCGGATTTAATACAACAGTAGAAACAGCGTTGTCCATTTGTTGGCGGTATGCGATTGCCGATAATATTCTCTCAATGTTTGTTCCGCATGTAATGTACCAGACGTAAAATGTAGTATAAGTTGAGACCCAAATGAAACAGAGTTCTACATATGTAACATATTAACATTGCAGAAATAGATACGTTGATTTTACACCTGTTTTGATAATAAGAGAATCCTGTTTCGCTACTATTGTTTTAATAGCAATACAACACAAGTAAGCAACTATATGTTTTCAAAATAGTCTTAAATGATTCCGGTTGTGATAAAAATGATTAATGTATTGTTGTTTCACATGTTAAATGAGCAGGAACGACTTGCCATCCGAAGCACACGTGTTCACCCCCGTCTTTTTGTGGGGTTCGTGTTGCTCAGTCTATAATTTCCTGTGTAGTGTTTTGTAGATTATTAGTTTTCCCTCTTCTTTTACAAAATCGATAGAATTAAGACCTATATACAGGACCTCCCACTTCCTTGGCTAGGTATAAGTACTTCAATAAAATGTGGCAGGGTTTAAGTAGTTTTATGGGGCCCAAATATCCCCTTTTAGTGAAATTAAGGTGTCATGGGAGTGTGTTCCACATATGTATTAAATACAGACTCTCACATATAACTCAATGAACAACGATGTTGTAAAGAACGGTAAATAATCAATTATAATGGCAAAATTTAAATATGTACTTTGTCTGAGTTTGTGTCAAATTGACGTAAATAAAAGAAATAATAGGCAAAGGAAAATGTTTCTGTCATCTCGAGTTCTTTTTACTATATTTGTGGATCAAGATAAAAGTTGAATTATTTCTACTTCTGCCAAATACTGACCGCCTTTAACAAATTGAAGATTATATCAGACGCTGCAAACAGTTCTCACGACTTTATTTTGTTAATCTTATAAATGATCATTATTGTACAAGTTAGATTCGCGTCTCGGCCTTCACCTGAGTACGAATGCGGAAAAAGAAATCTGTAATACCCAATACGGACTGCTTCCTTTTTTTCAATAGTACTGTATCTTATATATATTTGATAGAAGAGACAGCGGCCTCTCATGACCTGGCGACTCATAACTATCGTACGAGTGAAAAATATTATTGTTTTTGTTGAGTTTTGCTAAGAGGGATAATGCAATGCGAGGAATGCATGGGCATTGATAGTCTCAAAATATGTCCTTTTAAGTAATAGCTACCTTTTCGCTTGTTATTTTATACAACATAAGTCGAGGATCTTTACTCGTGTCGCGGATACAATGGTTATAATTCTATTCCCCGAGTATTACTGGATACAACATTATGTGATAAAGTTTGTCAGTGACTTGCGACTGGTGGGTAGTTTTCACCGAGTACTCCGGTTTCCTCCACCAGTAAAACTGAAAACCACGATATAACTGAGCTATTGTTGAAAGTGGCGTTAGACGCAATAACGCTATCAACCACTATTCCGTAGACGTACAAATGACAACACATTGCAAATATCTTATGTTAATTTACTTAATAATTAGTCCTACAAACATATTAGAATGTCTCTTGGATGTAGCTGGGAAACTACTCGCTTGACGCTTAGCAATAACAAATCCGATACTTTTCACATTAGCACCGTGGTTTTAAACATCAGGTCGGAAACACAACGGCATATGCTTATTTCTATATGTGTATACATTAGATGCTGCAGATATCCAAGATGTGCAGAGATATGAAAGACATTTGTTTGTAAAAATAAAGACGATATTCATATAGTGATTGCTGTTTAAGTGAGCTGTATCTATACTGGTGACAAAAACACACTTACAAAAAATAAATCATGTACTAGGTAAATAGGTGACATTGAGGAGGGATGGACCTACTGTATATGTGGAAATTTAGAATGTCGGGGAGAGGGAGAGGGGCTCGGAATCTTAGAACGGACCTCGGCCAATGCACACAAAATTGCAAGGATTAACTTAGTAACTGACGCACTAAAAGACAGTGATGATTCCATAAGTACAAGTAAAGTGGAGTAAGGGGAAAATATACCTTGAAATAGAACTTGAAAATCCCGAAAAAAAGCCAGTTCATGTTTATAATGAGAATATGCGTTTAAAAAAAAAAAAGAAAAAACAATGTCAGAATAATCCAAAATCCAATGGAAAAATCGTTGAAAGTTGTATATTCGATGCCCCAAACACGTATATACAAGAGTCCACATATTAATGGCATCGTGCAGGCACTTCAGTATATAGTGGCCGTGTTTAACTAGTTTTTTTTTTAATGCAATAGAAAAATCGTAGAAAGAGCCAAAAACGATGCCCCTTAAACACATATACATTACTGCTCCTGGCTTGGCACAGGCACTTCGATATAAAGTGGCGGGTTTAAACTAGTCTTATGCAATATATCGGAAAATCGTAGTTTATGATGATTTTATTTGTTAAATTAACAAAAGGGATAGGACACAAGTTTTGCCAACTTATGAAGTCTTCTCCCATTAATACAATAATTTCACATAGTATAATGATCATTCTGAGCATGCATATAATACATATAGAAAATACATTGTAAATAAAGTAATATACGAATTAATAACAAAAAATAAAAATTGTGTTGGATGGATGCGAGGTTGGAGAGTAGATAATTATCGAGTAATTATACTACAAGGAATCTTTTTGAAGATTTAATAAAATTGAAAACGTGTTTGAAGATATTAAAATCGTATGCTTAAATTCTGAATTTTATCGAAAGCTAAATCTAAGATGAAAGATAATACCGATATAGAATAAATAAAAGCAATCAGTTATCATTTATTATTACATTGTCGAAAAATGCTAAGCTTGTGACGAATTTAGGAAATACTATTGTTTTGATGCACTCACAAACTGAATAAACGTGTTTTATGTAAAGTTTGTGAGCGCATCAGCACCGTTTACACTAGCTGCGGAACCGTTGCCCTTTATGGTCCTTTTTTTTTTCTTTTTTTGGCGGACCATAGGGCTACGGATTTTCCCTATACAAAAACTTGCGGAATTTGCAACCTTTGACACCATAGTATAATACGCAAATCGGATGCCGGAGAAGTCTTGTTCTGTTACGGCTTTTACATAACTTGTACTTTCGTTTGCCGATCAGACTTTCTTTATTCATTTTTCGGACTTTATTCTTGAAAAAAGCGGACATAATACACATTTCTTGCATTTTTACAACCAATAAATACAGGTTCCATTCACGAAAGTACAAGTTATGTAAAAGCCGTAACAGAACAAGACTTCTCCGGCATCCGATTTGCGTATTATACGATAATGTCAAGATGGCGTCCCGAGTAGGCGGGATTAAGCTGTAAACAGATATTTGTTGTAATAAATAGAAGGATATTAATAATTTTGCATAAATAGTTATGTAGAGTGATAGAAAAATATTTGAGGAAACGAAACATACACAATTGGCTACGCACACTTGGCGTCCGATCGCCTGAAACCCCTGGAAAGGTGCGACTCAATCGAGGTCGCAAATTCCGCAAGTTTTTGTATAGGGGAAATCCGTAGCCCTATGGTCCGCCAAAAAAAAATAAAATAAAAAGGACCATAAAGGGCTAAGGTTCCGCAGCTACGTTTACACATGCATGAACTGCTGAAAAGAATCATTTAATCCATATGTTGTTTTAATGGGAATTTTCCCCTATTTAGTCATTTTTCATGGACACCCTCACCATTACCACGTGACCATTATATTCCAGAATTGTGTATCGCGGAGATAACACAGGTAAAATTGCGGTCAATGAAAATATTTGTGTGCATGGAAAATATCAATAAAACTAGAATATGGCGACAGCAATGATACTATTCAATTTAATTGTCAGGCTTCCTTTCAATCGGACACTATATTGCTGCTTCCCGTCGGCGGTCGCCATATTGTTTACACTGGTTACATAAGAAGTAATTCTGACATACAAATGTACATCGAGTTATGAAAGGATAAAAACAAACGGGTGACAGTGCTCTTGTCCAACCAAAGGGCACAAAAACTATATATACATTAATTCTATAATAATTAGTAACGAATGCAAACGTTGTTGAATTTAACATTATGGAAGATAGAACGGCCAACGGTGTCATATGAATTGTACGCGACCTTGCTTGTATCAGTTAGCATAAATTAAAGTATTTCCTCAAAATGTACTATCGTATTTATACTGTGCGAAATATTAAAATCCGACAAATTCATTGAATCCATAAGGTGTCGTGAGTTTTAACATTGGTTGACATGATCTTAATAAAAATGGGTAAAAATACTACATCCTGCCAGCCCATGTTAAAACTCGCTACAGATTATGGTTTACATGAATTAGTTTCTGCAATCTCAGTATTTCATGGACATCTATGTAATAATGAGTATTATTTATTGGACTGTCAACCACAGGGGCCAGACGAGTTTTTCAATGCACCTATAGATACCTATATACTAACAAGGGTACCAACTCAGCAGTCATCACAATTTAGGTATGTCTTGTTTAACTGAGTAGAATAAAATACCATGACTTTTATACGTATAAAGGTGATATAGACTTAAAGCTGAATAATTTTTCTTTACAAAAAAACTTATTTGAACCCCGTACGTCCAAAAATAAACTAGAACTGTGAGTGAATTCACCGAGTGATACCCCCGCTTGCAGCTTAGTTGGAGTTGCACTTACAAGGTACATGTCCCCCCTTTTTCGTGAAAGTATAAGTTGAATTATCTCCCCTTTTAAATTTTGGACAGCAACCATATTCTTTCATGCACATCTGCAGGTAGTGTACTACAAGTGTGTAAAGTTTCATAAAAATCCAATAAGCCGTTTAGGAGGAGTTGCGCTTACAAGGTACATGCCCCCCCTTTTCGTGAAAGCATAAGTTGAATTATCTCCCCTTTTAAATTTTGGACAGCAACCATATTCCTTCATGGACATCTGCAGGTAATGTACTACAAAAGTGTAAAGTTTCATAAAAATCCAATGAGCCGTTTAGGAGGAGTTGAGCATACAAGGTACATGCCCCCCTCCCCATTTTGTGAAGGTATAAGTTGAATTATCTCCCCTTTTAAATTTTGGACAGCAACCATATTCCTTCATGCACATCTGCAGGTAGTGTACTACAAAAGTGTAAAGTTTCATAAAAATCCAATGAGCCGTTTAGGAGGAGTTGCGCATACAAGGTACATGCCCCCCCTCCCCATTTCGTGAAGGTATATGTTGAATTATCTCCCCTTTTAAATTTTGGACAGCAACCATATTTCTTCATGCACATCTGCAGGTAGTGTACTACAACTGTATAAAGTTTCAAAAAAATCCAATGAGCCGTTTAGGAGGAGTTGCGCTTACGAGGTACATGGACGGACGGACGGGCGGACGGACGGACGGACGGACAGACAGGGTGATTCCTATATACCCTCCCAAACTTTGTTTGCGGGGGGGGGGGTATAAAAAGTTACCACAAACCAAGTCCGTACTTTCTGCGAAAAATTGATAGGTCGGACAAAACTATGGCCAGTTGAGTTTCACATGACTGGGAAACGAGCGTCCTGATTGGTTGTCTAAAATATCGACCAATCAGGACGCTCGTTTCCGTTTCATTCATTAATTGAAGAAAAAAAAATGGCTGTTTAAAATGAGATAGATTCCGTATTAGCTAAAATGATAATACTGAGTGATTTGGACATAAATTCTACGGAAATGTAGGAATTTTTATTCAATTTATCGATTGGAAGAGACGTCGCAAGTAAATACACGAATTGCATTGCAGATAAGCCTCCCAGTCATGTGAAACTCAACTGGCCATAGTATTGTCCGGCCTATCAATTTTTAGCAGAAAGTACGGACTTGGTCTGCTGTAACTTTTTATTTTTGGACGTACGGGGTTCAAATAAGTTTTTTTGTAAAGAAAAATTATTCAACTTTAAGTCTATATCACCTTTATACGTATAAAAGTCATGGTATTTTTTTCTATTCAGCTAAACAAGACATACCTAAATTTTGATGACTGCTGAGTTGGTACCCTTGTTAGTATATAGATGTTTATAAGTGCATTAAAAAAAAACTCGTCTGGCCCCTGTGCTGTCAGCGTAAGATCTGTAATGATATGCTCAACTCGTACCAAACAATTAATAGCAAGAGTGACATTTTAGAATGCTGGAAGCATTACTTTTCACATGTTGTGGCAACATTTTCCTGAATCTACAGTGTAATTCGTAAGTGTATTGGGAAGTGCATCGCATTGTTTATTGCCGGATTAAGATTTATTATGCATCTCTATATCTAAGCATGGTCGTACACAGACTCATCCATGTTATTTTCGTCACGTTTTCGATAACAATGATGCATGTGGATTGTTAGGATTTGTCGGCACTGTACCAGTTTTGTCATAAACATTTTCAACTTCTCGACTATCATCATAGATATTGTGAACAAAATTAATATCTTCTCGTCTTTGTGACGAGGCAGTCAAATTATGTTCGTTTTCCTGTCCCTCTGCATGGTCATACACTGAACTGGGTTTGATTTCATTGCTTACTGCGTCTCCAAGGTGATTGTAGTCATCCATAGTGTTATCGCCAAGCAGATTTACCTCGATATTGTGTACATACACATATTCTGGTGTGTCTGGTTTTCCCTCAAGTAATATACTGTTCGAGGGTGTTGCATAGTACAGATCTTCTTTTACAGTAACCTCATTCTGTTTGAAATATCTTTTTTCCAAAAATAATTTTTACTGACGCATTAATAACATAAATGTTAACATACAAAGCACAAGAATCTTAAATAAACCATATTTTCCGTTTCTCAATGGATTCTCAGTGTGAAGATGCTGTTGCTGCAGCCCTGCACTTTAATGGAAGAAGAAGAACAAAATATGCTTACCATTCAAAAATATGCTATGTGTAAAGATTAATGTCGCGATGTTGTGGCCATTGTTTCATTTCGAGTTTTCGCAGATAAATAACTGGCATATTGTTTACGATTTTGTTGAAAAAAGTTAACTGTCCACAAATGATTTATTTAAGCTATCATTAAACATTTATGCTGCAAAAGATACGATTGGTGTTCTTTTTTTGACCAAAAAGACCCAAAACTATCGTTAACGGAATTATTGTCCAGGATGACAAAAATTCAAAGTGAAAGTAACAGCGCCACCTATAAAAAACGGAAGTTCGGAACTCTCGGGGTTTTAGCTTTGAGGTAAGGAAAATACTGTTAAGATTCAAACACTTCAAATTGTCACGCTCGTTTAATGTTGTTTGAATCTTAACATTTCGTATTCTCCAATAATTCGGTGTTTTAATCTTCATTTTATGAAGGTCAGTACGGAAAACGACAATAATTTTGGGTATGAAAAATTACGATTTTGGTAGACAATATACCTTTAAGGTAATATTACACCAGTTTTGGGTGAAAAATATTGTCCCTGTAAATTCAATTTGGAATACGGCGTACCTTTATTAAGCTATCCATGCATGTTTCAAGTCGAAATATGTTCCCAACAACTAAATATGTCAGGTATAGCGTATTACCTGGTGACCAGTTATATTGGTGTTTAATGCCACTTTTAACAATATGTCAGGTATAGCGTATAACCTGGTGACCAGTTATATTGGTGTTTAATGCCACTTTCAACAATATGTCAG
>MJUT01017640.1:1254081-1268321 GCA_002080005.1 Gigantidas platifrons | reverse complement strand
GTACGTTTCCGGTCAAGATTGTGCTTTTATCTAATATTTTAACAAAGAGACTTTTATATCGTCTGATAGAGTATAAAATTGTCTTTCAGAATATCTAAACGGTGTTTGACCTGGGTCTTTGAATTTTGAGAAATTTGAGATCAAAGTGGAAATTTTGTTCATTGCCCGTTCTCATTTTTTACATTTCCGGTCAACTTTTAAGTACCTAAATAATAAAATATTTTATTATTCATTCCTTTAAAAGATGGATCTTAACAATAGCTTTAAGAATCCGTTTAGATTTTTATCCTAGGTTGAGTACTTTACAAGATATGACCTTTCAAGTCCCCATTTTGGACTTCCGTGTTTTCCCACTTCCGCGTTTTAGACCCTGCCGATTATGCCAATATTGTCATTGTTCTGCTTTTCCCAATCGCGGAGGAAATGAAATTGTATTTGTCAATGTCAAATGGATACAGATACAAATTTTATTTAAAGTCGGAGTATAAAAACATACAACATAAGCTCTGAAGAGCTTTTAAAACCGACATATTCAAAATTTTCGCTTGAATATTTGGAAAACAATTTAATTATTTCAAACGTTTGTGTGATCCGTCCTCCAAGCGCTTTAAACAACGTAGTTTTATAAGTAATTTTCAAGCGCATGTTTGACACAGTTGTAAATGGCGTAACCTAAAGGAAAGAAACGAACAGGGACAATAACAGCTTTCCAACTCGTCGCGATACATACCGGTCTCTTTTTTTTTTACTAGCCCAAGCGGACAAGTACCTAGGAGATATGTGTTGTCCGTGGGGAAATTACTAGTCTCGGACTAGCGGACAATCGTTAATGTCGAACACTGGATAAACATGATGATTATTGGTTGGCCAAAAACATTTATGGTTATTCAGAAATTGACCCAATCACAAAACTGGATGCAAATTTAATATCTAGTGTTAAAGTCCATGTACCACAAAAACTGGTTGAATGTGCATGGCGACATCATTGGGTCATAACCTCTGCTGGGGGTCTATTAGTCCTGAAGGGGATCATCCACCCCTGTCGTCAGTGTTTCAATATCTATATCCATTTAATGAAAGTTCCTGTTCCTTAATAAGGGAAAATCAAACAGTAATACTGAAAGCGAAAGAAACGACATGATCAAGAAAAAGCGAACACTGCGTCAAGTACAGCGACAAACATATGCCTCAAAGAAGGACAAACTGATCTCAGAAATTATGGAAGCATCTCAAGACGATAGTAAAACGTTCCACAAATTGCTGAGGATGCAGAGAAGCAACTCGGCAATAAATACTGACACACTGGTCATAGACAATGTTGAGTACAACCAAAGTAATATCATGGAAGCCTGGAAAATACATTTTGAAAATCTAGCTACTCCTAATCTGGGCGGAAACAAATTTGACCTAGAACGGAACAGCCCGGAACAGCCTCTGCACAATACAAAATGACATCATAGCAGACATAACAGCCAATAAGGAGAAAATCCCACCAGCAACAGAAGCAGAAGTAAAACGAGCTATCCGAAAACTAAATAATGGGAAAGCTGCTGATGAAAATGGAATTCAAGCAGAACACTTTAAATTTGCAAATGATGAATTGGCAACAGAAATCTGTAATGTCATCAACCAAATATTTGAAGAGCTTAATATTCCGGATAATTTGAAAAGTGGCATCTTAACACCAGTATTGAAAAAGAAAAAGGACAAAACTTTACCAGGGAGTTATAGAGGCATAGTCGTTACAAACACGTTCTCAAAAATTATTGAGTCAGTCATCAAAGAGCGATTAGAAAAACAGCTATATCCGACACAAAATCGCTTACAGAGAGGTTTCACTGAACATGCATCTAGTAAATTTACAGCATTTATAGCATCAGAAACTATATTGATATACAAAAAAGATAAACAAGATCTAGAACTTCTAGCTGTAGACGCAGAAAAAGCATTTGACACCGTCAACCATGACATAATGTTAAATAAGCTATACCACGATGGAATCACTGGTGATATGTGGCTATTACTAGGGAACATTTATGATACAAAACTTTATGAAACTCTGGAAGAGGCAAGGGGGGGTGGTACACAGACTCTTGAACAAAATGGGCTGCTTATGCAAATCATCTTGGATTGCACCTCATATAAAATAAATCAGCTGATTCCATATACGAACCAGGATTTAGTGCAAATTGAAAGAGCCACGCAACACTACTGCTTTGAGTTACATCGAAAGAGAACTGAAATACTTAAGAACATTATGTAGAAAGGCAGATAGTCAATAGCTAATAGTGCATTTCTAGATCTGTATTTGCGGTATTGATCAAACTTATATAAGTCAGCTAATAGCATATTTTATCCTCTTACTGTGTCCAGCATCCGATCCATTCGTTAAAGAGATCGTTTTACATTTTAACTGGTTATAAGCATATTTAAATGATGATTTTATCTTTTATGAGTCATATTATTTTAACAACGTCGGATGAATTGCTGTAATCGAAGAGCGCATGAAGGAAAGAACATTTGTACAAATTATGACCGCGCTTTTATCTTTTAGTGCTGTGTGTATATACGTTTTTACTAATATGAATAGCTAAACAGCGGAATGGACTTTTAACAACGCTATTAATTGTAATACTTTTATGAAACGACAATTTTACAGTACACGTTTTATACTTTTTAGAATTGGATGTAAATACGTTTTTATGTCACTAACCGAACTTGCACAACATGGAAATGGTGAACTTTTAACTACAACTTAATATTTTTTACCATAACTGTAAATACGTATCCTATAAGTATGTTCCCGTTAAGTCAGGCTCAATTTTATCCATAATTGGAGTGCTCCGAATTCCGGAGGAATCTTACCTGTACAAAGACAAAAATAATGTAATAAATATTAAAACTAAATTCCCTGCTCTCAGGCATAGTTGACCTTTGACTAAATTCCCTGCTCTCAGGCATAGTTGACCTTTGACTAAATTCCCTGCCCTCAGACATAGTTGACCTTTGACTAAATTCCCTGCCCTCAGACATAGTTGACCTTTGACTATTTTGTCTATTATGTTTAGGCCTCTTAGTTTACTGGCTCTCAAAGATCTTTAAACTATATAACTTTCCAATCTTTTGACTTTGAGCGTACCTGATGAATATTATTCCAATCTTTTGACTTTGAGGGTACCTGATGAATGTTATTCCAATCTTTTGACTTTGAGCGTACCTGATGAATGTTATTCCAATCTTTTGACTTTGAGCATACCTGATGAATGTTATTCCAATCTTTTGACTTTGAGCGTACCTGATGAATATTATTCCAATCTTTTGACTTTGAGCGTACCTGATGAATGTTATTCCAATCTTTTGACTTTGAGCGTACCTGATGAATGTTATTCCAGAAACACGTCATGCACACTAAGCTCGATATTTATGTTTTTAATTACACCACATAATGAATGCATGGACCCATTAACTATTGGTTAACAACAGGCCAACAAAATAACAAGAAATGTTTTCTGATTTTTTAATTGTTGTTTTGTCACAGTATAAAAGTGACATATTTAGTGAAGATATAATATAATGACAAGCACACAAAACAAGCTGGGCCATTTATCTCCCAACTGTAAACAAAAGCTGGGCCAATACAAATCTACTTTTTAAGGATGTTGGAACAAGTTGGTCCAAATACACCTAGTCCGAAAATATTCTAAGATTTGCAACTAATTTTCTTTTGTTTACTGGGTCTAAAGTAAGTATAGTAAGGGGAGATAATACATGATTATTTTTCATTGTTGATTTATTAGTTTTTCTTTATTTTAAATTAAGTTCTAAAATATATATGAATGTCGAAATATCTCTGGTATTTTCTTGAAATAGTTGAACTAAAATAAAAAATCTTGGATACACGATTTAAAATTCAGTAAAAAAAATGCAGATGAATTACATGTTTACTAGTATTTGATTGCACCACACAAGTTGTAAATTAAGAATTTTTTTAATATTTGCCACTTTCTGATCCATGCAGAACAAACTTGTTCCAACTTGTAAACAAAACTGGACCAACCTCTATCCAGATATAAACAAATATTTAAAATGCATTATTACATCAGCACTATAAATATCTACACACGAGAGATCATTTAAACGATTTATAAACGACAAAGATTCTACCTTGTCTCATCTGTCACATTTCTATTTCACATCATGCCCCCCGTCATCTACCAGCTAAATCAAGAACAGAAATTGTTTTAGAATAGCTACAAATTCCCCCCCCTCCCCTTATATACCAGCTAAAATAAGAACAGAATTTGCTTAGAATAGCTAAGAATTGCCCAGTCATATACCAGCTAAAATAGGGTTATGATGTTTAATGCCACTTTCATCAATGTTTCAGTTACATCGTGGCGGTCAGTTTTATTGGTGGAGGAAAACGGAGTACCCGAAAAAAAGCCCACCAAGCTGTCGCAAGTCACTGACAAACTTATCACATAATGTTGTATCGAGTACACTCCGTCTGAGTGGGATTTGAACTCACAACTTTAGTGATGATAGGCACTGATTGCATAGGTAGTTGTAAATCCAACTACCATACAATCATGACAATATTGTTGACATTTTAGTCATAGGAGAAACAGAGCTTTTTATTTGAAAATCTAACTATTGAAAGTGAAGAAATATAATAATCTACTGGTAACAGAAGGAGAATCTATTAATAACACATTTGAATTTATTGAGGTTAAAATTAAGAATAAAAGGAGGAGGAAAATATAAAGTTACTATTAATCGAAACAAACAAATAAACACAATTATAACTTTCTTACTAAAGAAACTAGAGGCTCAGCACTGAGCTGAGCCTGTGTCGCTCACCTTTCATTCTGCTTTGAGGAAACTTAATACAGAATCTTCCATAGCCTATATGGGTTTCCCACCAAATTTCTGTTCGCTTTGGCAAAGCAGTTTCAGAGAAGATTTTTAGAAATCAACCAATCTAAAACAAGACTTGCCTGTGGCAGCCATGCTTGTTAATGATCAAAACGAAATGGCAATCTCTACAGAGGACCTTCCATAGATGCTTCTTACCAAGTTTCACATCATTTGGCCAAGCGGTTTCAGAGGAAAAGTTGTTTTAGAAATCGACCAATAGGAAACAAGAATTGCCTATGATGGCCATGTTTGTTAACGGATCAAAACGGAAAGAGCAATTCCCATAGATGCTTTCTACCAAGTTTCGGTCTATTTGGCCAAGTTGTGTCAGAGTAGAAGATTCTTAGACATTGACCAATCAGAAACAAGAATTGCCTGTGGCGGCCATGATAGTTGATGGATCGGGACAAAATGAGCAATCTTTATAGAGTACCTTCCATAGATGCTTCCTACAAAGTTTCGGTTCATTTGGCCAAATGGTTTCAGAGGAGAAGATTTTTTAAAATGGGCCAATCAGAAACAAGAATTGCCTGTGGCGGCCATGTTTGTTAATGGATCGGGACAAAATGAGCAATATTTATAGAGGATCTTCCATAGATGCTTCCTATCAAGTTTCAGTTCATTTGGCTGAGGGGTTTCAGAGGGGAAGATTAAAATGTGAAAAATTAACGGATGCCAAGTGATGGCAAAAGCTCACATTGCCTTTGGCAAGGTGAGCTAAATAATCTTTTGGTTAAAACTCAAAAATTTTTAAATCTATTTTTAGTTTTTATAAGTTTGAGTGTGTTATTTCAGATATCACGTCTCATATCAATTTAAGAGGCAAATATATTTTTCAATCAACTTTCTATTGTAAATGTATACTAAAAAAAAAAAAACAACAAAAATTGAATGGTCTCTTACTAATGAAATACATTTTTGTCATGGTACTGTATTGCGAAAATAAGAAAAAAAAAAAAAAAATAATATAATTTTGTAAAACAAAACATCTTTTTCATGAATAATAAAACGTCCCCTCCCCCTAAAAAAATGCCAAACACATCTTGCTTCTTTTAAGTACACGGTACTCATTTTTTTTCATTGGTTAAACATCCAAATAATTTTAAAAATTAAACATGCCTATCTACTGTATACAATAAAAAAAAACCCCACATGTTTGGATGCAACGGTACAACTAATTGCTTTAAATCAGCATAATACATTTAACATAAATGTACCAAGTTTTGTTCCAGAAACTTCAAGCTGCTAAGACATCATAAGATGCTTGTGATTATGACAGGTATATTAGTCTTTGCCTTTATTTTTTTCACCTACTTGCCCGAAAGCCAAATTTAGAAAAAAATTATATTTATTCAAACAAATTCTTTCATAATTTTCTCTTGTCCGAATCCAGTTTTACTTGTCCCGGGCATCGGGCAACTGGGTTAGCGCGAAGACTTCATAAAGATGGATTTCATTTATAAATAAATTCTAAACTCTACCAATCTGAAATTTACAACATGTAAACTCTTTATATACACATGGGGGAAACATATACATTATATAAATAAATCTAATACTGTGACACATGAAATGGAATTCTTGAAAAATATGTACAAAAGTTTTAATGTTCCTTAATAATCTTCTTCACAGCACAAGTTTTGATAAAAAAAAATGTATAAAATGTTTTTGCTTTTTAAATGCATTGGAATCTCACACAATTTCTTATATGGGTTATCTCTCTTTGAACAAACTGTGGTGATTTTTTTAGTCATATTGCCTGAACCATCCACAGTTCTCTCCCTTGTAATGTATATTTCATGACTTGAAATGTAATTGCACCTTGTCATTAGCATTACAGCTATATTAATGTCATTTTAAGAATAATTGCAAACACTCTTTTAACACTTGTTCCGACTAAGTTGTCATACACAATTCACTAAACACACACTAGTAAAAGTGTAAACACGTTAATACACAACGGTCTCCTGCAGTAATGCTGCACAAATCAACATCTTGATATGAAACTCCTTATCGAGTCAGATTTCTCTTAAAACACATCAATGACAGAGATTATGCCTTCATGAGAAGTGTTTGGCCCCTTCCAACAAATAGTTTCATTTTTTTTCAATGTGGTGGGAGGGGACCATATCTCTCTCTCTCCAATGCCATTTGTCTTTGAATAGCTTCATGCTGTGCAGCTTGTGCTGATAGCTGAAATAATAAAACAGACAAATAAAAGTAATTGTATAATTGGAAAACAAAAATCACAAGCAAATATTTAATCAAATTGATAGGGTAACAAAATCAACACAATTTTACCATTTATGAATTTCGTCTCTATTCACTAATTATGGGTCGTTGTGGTCGTCATCGTATGGTAGTTGGAATTACAACTACCTGTGCAATTAGTACCCATCTTCACTAAAGTTGTGAGTTCAAACCTCACTCGTGGTGAGGTGGACATGATATAACATTATGTGATAAAGATTGTCAGTGATTTTCTCCGGTTTCCTCCACCAATAAAACTGACCGCCATGGTATGACTGGAATATTGTTGAAAGTGATGTTAAACACCATAACCCTAAAAACAAACCATTGTCTTAGATATTCAATAAATCCCACAAATTTATCTACATTCCGTTAACACACCACACACAATTATTAAACTTTACGTACAGGTGAATTTAAGTCTAACCAATAAAAAAAATCACCTAAATGATATTTTAATCTCTTAATCATAAATGTTTAAATATAGATTCTCCTTCAGTTGCCCGTGGGTTACGATATTTCTCCACTCACGAGAGTTAAAATTTTAAATTTAACTCTCGAGAATGGAGAAATATCGTAACAGAAGGAGAATTTGTTTCTCCCATTATTTAACACGAACTTTATTTCAAAATTTGAAATTAATGTGGGGAAAGACACGAGACATTTTAATCCTCTAGAGGATTACAGTGGGGTTAAAACGCCGTAATAGAATTAGAGAATTAGCTACCGTATAAGTGTTTTTTTTCGCGGGAGCCTAATTTCGCGAATTTCTTCCCAATGTATGGCTTGGATGCTATTTCAGCACTTAAATGATAAGGTATTGTTTGTTGTTAATTCATGATCATTGTCAACACATGCATTGTTTTTGGGAAGGATTCCCCCCATGTTGGATATAAAAGCGTCATTTCAACAACTTTTAAGAATGACAGGTACCATAATATTATAATTGTTAAATATGCACACAGTCATACTACGATAGATCTTATACAATTATTAAAAAAAAAAAACTTATATACTAAAGGGTGGAAATTTACGTGGATTCTTTTTTTCGCTGATCGATGACTATCGCGAAAATTAGGTACCCGCGAAAAAAACCCACTTATACGGTATTAAGATATAAATTTTACCTGATGAGCAAAAGCTGGGTCATATGCCCTTCTATAGAGATCACTTTGTAATAATTCCTGTTCACGATTAGCTAATAGGCCTGCGTGGGGTGGAAGACCATGAACTAGAGGTGAGGGAAATTGTCCACCCGCAGAGACGGGAGGCGTTGATCCTGGCAATCCGCCACCAAGTGGGTCTGCCCCTATAAAATATTAATGACAAAATGTTACTCTGATTATCACTCTGTTCTGATACAATAACATAATATTTGATAGAAGAAAATTAGAAATAAAATTTTATAAAATATTAATGAAAAATTATCATTCTGCTTTAATACAATAATATAATATTTGGCCGAACAAAATTTAAACTAATAAATAACATTTGAAATATTACTTTTCTAACAATCTATTTTTCGACTCGTTTCCCAATGTGAATTTAAAGGAATGATAAACTTTGTCAGTTTCTGTAAGAAGTTGAAGTTGTATGTTCTATTTCATATTATTTACTTTTTTCATCTGCTTCAGTTGATATATATATGTCATGTGCACTAAATCAGATATAAACGTTGCTATTAAAAATTTCTCTCTTTTTTTCTTTCCATCGATTTTGTTCAAATTTCAAAATAAAATATGTTATGTAACATCATTCCCATACACTTCTGGGTGCTTTGAAAATTTACATATTTCAATAATCTTGAATTGTGGTTTTACAACTAGCAGAAGATCTTATAAAATGTGTGTGATTAAAATGGTAAAAGTTGTGCAACAAAATATTGTTATATCTATTTCTTCCACTGTTTTATTTTATTTTGAAAAATGCCTCACATGGGTCACAAATAAATGTACAATTACGTTAAAAAAGGGGGAAATAAAAAAATTAATTCATGATAAATTCGAAAATTACAAAACAACAGTTATATATTGAAATAAAAAAAAAAGATTTCTAAAGATACTACAATAAACTCAATATAAAATGGAATGTCTCAGTATATTTTTTGAAAAAATTGAAGATGCTTTTTTTTTTTTTAATTTTGTCTATCTCCCTTACACAAAATAATCTGTTTCAAATGAACATCTTGGGTATTTTTTAATAGCCAAAAAATATGATGATTAAACAAAATCTTTCAATAAGAAAGTTGCATTTTCTGGTAAAATATTGAAAATAACATAATACGATCGCAAATTTTTTTATGGACGTAAAAAAATAAATTGTCAATAATAATATATAATATATTATTTTGAAATGATTTTTTTCCATTTATATAATTTGACCACCAGGAAATGCAATACTCCATTCAATAAGAAAAGGCTTCGAAAATCATCTGATTACCCTATTTTTTTTAAAGTTTTGTTTTGCTAAAAAGGTTCAAATTTAAAATCTGAGACAAACACAAAAGGAAAGAAAGAAAAACATAGGTCACAAAACAGCAAACATCCAGGAAGCCATCTTGGACTTCCACGGGACTTACGGGAAAATTGATAGACCAAATGCGAGGCTGGATCTAGCAAGCTTCGTTCATGCTTTGTACGAAGTATACATTCATTTGTAACCCTTTGCATGTAGATTTGTTCATTAGTGAGGCGTTGAGAGTATATTTGGTATATCATTCTCCCTGTCATTTGGTCATTTTGGAGAATATCTGGAAGAACATAAAGTTGCAGTAATTAGAGAAACAACATGACGAAAATTTAAAAATACAAGTTATCTCCTCTTACCTGGGAGAAGGGGTGGCATTAGATGATGCTGTTGGGGAATCAATGGGTGAAACGGTGACTGTGGTGGCGGTGGTGGCACATTATCTTGCCCGTGTAGATGGAGGTGGGTGTGGTTGTGTGCATGATTGTGGGTATGGGCCTGCTGGGCGGCAGCCGCAAGTCCTGACATCTGCAATCGAATCATGGGGTCGGAGGTCATGGCAAGCCGCTCTGCTTGCATTCTTTCCATTGACAATCTTTCCATGGTATTTGCATAAGCCATCTCTGCTGTTTGAAAGGGGGGCAAGCCTACATGGACAAGACAATTGAATAGGATTTTTGAAGATCAAGTTGGGTCACTCTTTCATAATAATTCTAATGCAACACCCAAGTAATTTAGCGATAAATTTTGATTGGATGCTGCGACAAATTCTTGACAGAAAATAAGATATTTGACCACTAGATAAATATTACTATATTTATCAAAAGCTATAGGGTTTTGCATTAGAACGAGGAAATTGTGTTTTATTTGCAGTATTAAAATAAATTGTTAAATACAGTGAAACCGGTCTAAACCGAACCCTAAACAAAACGGAATCCTGTATAAACTGAACGTTTAATGAAGTCCAAATGTAGAAAATCTTTGTTAATTTAACCTGTATAAACCAAACACCTGTCTAATCTGAACATAAGAGCTGGTCCCCAATAAAAGTTCACTTTAGACAGGTTTCACTGTATCGTCATCTCAAATATTCGTCAGTATTATAGTAAATGTGCAACTTTAAAAATTCTGGATTTTATTTTGAACAGTTTCTTAAAAACAATGTCTTAAGTGATGATGCTTTTTATATAAATACATAGTTATTTTTTTCATATCACAGAATGGCCTCTTATCAAATTCAAATTTCTTAATGTTTAAATATTGCAATTATTCCCTGATATATAGTAGCTATTCTCAATTTGGCAAGAATTTCATGACATAGATTTCTTGTGTCTGTGAACTGTTTGAATGAGCTTTTCCATGAACTTCCAAAACTAACAAATATCAAGTGTTCATCTCAATCTTTGCATTTTGCGGATTTAAAAATGTTCAAACAAACAAAAATGAATGTAAATAATACCATGAGCCGGTGAGATATTTAACTTTCTTGGCAATGTGCAAAGTAGAATTCAGATCACAAAACACCATGTCTTTGCTTAAATTCAATTCAGGCATTAATATCTTTTGCTACCACATTTAAAACAGGCGGAAAGTTGTTGGTAACAAAACTCGTAAAAAGCCATTCTATGAGGCATGGTTTAAATACAAACCTTAATAATTCAATGAAAAGTTTCATACTATCATTAATACACATTGATTAAAATTATACATATATATGTAAGACTCAGATCGACGTCCAATCCTCAAATCCATGTCCGATTTCTAAGTCACAGACATACACAACTCAGATCTAAGCCCTTTTTCAAATTCTCAAATCTATGGCTGTTTGTCACTTTCTCAAATCGACATCCAATGACGTCATCGACGTATGCCATAACCCTAACCCTAACCAATAAATCGGCCATAGATCTTGAGAATTTGGAAAGGACATTGATTTGAGAATACCATAAAGTCGGACTGTGATTTGCGGAGTGGACGCCGATTTGAGTCCAGGCGCTAATCTGAGTCTATCATATATAAATGCTCATTTAAAGAATCTGTTTGAGAATTTCTGAAAAGCATAAACTGTGATATTAAAATGTATGTTGTTTTACTTAGACAAGAATCAAGAAATCCAAAGATTATTAACATTTAAAAAAACAAAACAAACTACAAGAGTCCTCATCTTTTCTGCCTTAAATCATATACAAATCTTGAACATAATCAATACATATACAAATGTCTTACTAATCCTAAACTTAATTAGTACCTAATCTCTCCAGCCTCTCCCGTTCTCTCTGCATCAGGTCACTAGATAGACTAGTAGGGGGATACACACCAGGAAGATGATGGCTGCCCCCGGGGGTACCAGGAGGAACTAGTGGCCCCGAAGGTGTAGGGTAGCCACCATATCGTCGCTGAATTTCCAACCAATGGGGATCCATTGGGTTAGCACCGGGAGGAAGCAATCTGTCTAAACCTGTCAATTAAATTTAAACCTTACAGAATAACAACACTACTAAACATCATTCTAACCTGATTTTATGAGGACAACAAAAAAGTGGAAATTGGCAATCGGAAGTATTGAATATACTATAAAAAAGGAATCGTAACGGTAAAATCCGGAATTCCGCTTTAAAGCGGACAAAAATCAGGTCTGATAATTTCAAGATAGTAATGCATTACCTGTATATATTAAGCAACAGAATATTGGCTGAATGCCAAGTAAGTAGACATTAATGTAAGAGTGAGTAAGTGAATGTTGTTTAACACCAAGTGTGTTGTTCTACAGCTATATCATGGAGAGAAAAAGTGACTTTTCAATGAGATGATGATGTTTGCTTTGCACTACACCAACAAACTTAGTTGGATTTTTAGAGTGCAAGCTCGGTGCAACAATTTTACAACAGTCCAAGAGTAGACATGTCGCTCCACTCGGACACATTATCCTGATTCCGAGCCATGCCTAGCAGAAAAGCAGCAAATACCAATTCTATATTTAGTCACTTTGATCTGACGACAGCTTGATCCCATGATCTACCGCACTTAAGGAGAACACACTACATTTAATAAATACCTGGAGGCTTCATTTCTATTTCCTTCAATTTTTCCCTCATTTCCATTTCTCTGATTTCACGTTCTCTAATTTCTCTTTCTCTGGCATCCCGTTCACGCTTGTCTCTTTCTAATTCAAGTTCTAACCTGAAAGAAAATGTTATATTGTTTTAATGAAATATCAAATATTCCATGGACAAACTCAGAAATCCAGTATTTAGATAGGAAAAGCAGTTATCTGCCCTTGGACTGAAAAAGAACTGATGGTTTTTTTTTTATTCGTAAAATTCTTCAATATCTTCATGTAGATGTTTACCAAATATTATACAGCTATTAAATGCAAATGAAAGTCAAGTACATTATTCCATATAAGATAGTTGTATGGAGGATATATCTAATAACATTTTTTCCTTCTAGAGGTATCAGGAATAAAAACAATTGTGGGGGGGGGGGAAGTATAGGATTGTTGTATATCAAAGCACATGTTTTCCTCCTAAAGAGAAGCATTTTTTTGGTGGGAGGGGGTAGTAAAGGATGTACATCTGTACTTTTATTCTATTTGATCTTAATATTTGAATGAGTGTCTAAGTGATTACATGCCAAGTGAGTACATTCCTCAGCTATATCATGGTGAGAACAAGTTACAGTGAAGATGTTGATGTCAGCTTTGTACTAGATCAACACACTGAGTTGGATTATTATAGAGCTAGCTCACTGCAACAAATGTCTGAGGGTACACATGTGGCTCCACTCTGACAAAATATCTTAATTCCGTGCCACCCCATCTTTGTTCTCCCTCCTTAATTCTGCATGCTAAGAGGAGAAGCTGCCACATACAAATTTCATAGTCTTTAGTTTAATCCGACAGGGGCTAGAAATCACGATCTACCACACTCAGAGGTGTTTACCCAAAATGAAGGCTATCAGTAGTATTGGCCAGTTTTATCAGTAGTTTTGGACCTCTGTCAGTAGTACATCTATACTAGCAGAAAATGTCGACAACCGAGATGTTAGCCCAGCAGATAGTGACGATGAAGAAGTTCATCCTGCAGTTAGACCAACAACATCAGATCTCCTTTCAGCAGTGGCAACTATTAGACAGGGTTTTGAGTTCGGTAACATAGAGTTTGATTATCTCTACCATGTAGAAGACCAGGTATCTACACTTGTCAACAAAATGAAAAGACAGACCGTAATGACAGAATTTATTCAGTGGTGTCCTTAGAAAATGTGTTAAATGAACTGTGAAAATGAACTTTTATAATCAAGTTGTACTGACAGTGCTTATTTTGTTTTATTGCTAATGCATATAATGTAATCACTTCTTCTTTATTATTGCATTTTAATGTTATTTAATGTAATGAATAAATATTGATGGATTCATACGACATCGTTTTTTCTTACTTTAATATTAGGTTCAGTCAATTGAAGTTCCAAAAATAAGGGGGGGAAATGAGAAAAACTTCAAAAAATTTTGGTTATCTATAATCTATAATATAGGGGCTAATAAATATTTATACTTATTACAGATAACCAAATTTTTACAACTTTTTCTCATTTCCCCCCCTTATTTT
>MJUT01017640.1:1227000-1253788 GCA_002080005.1 Gigantidas platifrons | reverse complement strand
GCTAAACAGACGATAAATTAGAAGTATTCCGAATGCATTCCAAGTCTTGATCATTTTAACGTTTTATGCATTGACTCATATATACAAGTATTCAAGCGCTTCGTGGAAAATAAAGTGTGGGAAATTATAATTTTGAAATGCCACAGAAACCGTATTTTCGCGAACAAATCCGTAGTCCGTATTTTGCATCTCAAATCCGTGGTAAATATGGAAAATCCGTAGCAGTAAACACCTCTGCACACTCAATCCGAGCATGTGCTTTTGTAAAAACTACATAGGCTGAAACAATGACAAGTAAAGTACCAGTGATTTTGTCTTTTTTTTTCTAGAAATAATGCTAAAATTTTCGTACCTTTCTCTGGACCCTGGTGGATACATAGAGACCCTGTATGCAAACAGAGGGTCCATGCTTGGCGGCATTGGACCATATGGGTGTGACCTTGCTGGATCTCCCATCGTATGTGGCTTTGCATATTCACTAAGCTGTCGTAAAGCAGGTGTGTCATGGTATGATCGTGGTCTTTCATAATGTGTAGATGAAGCGACAACATTACTGGTGATTTGAGCATCTGCGGTAGAATTTGGAGGTGGCGTCTCAGGTTTTTTCTGTAAAAAAATAATATAAAGCATGTGTTATAATTATGGTTACAAATATTCAATACTTGATTTAATCTTGCTATTTGTCATCATAGACCAGGATTAGAAGAATGCACTTTCTAAAAGACTAAAATAGATATCTGGAAGAACAACAAACTAATGCAAAATGGGGTGTTTTCATCTTTCATGGGTAAGAGTACGTTAGGTGTATGGTGTTTAACGTCACTTTCTACAGTATTTCAGTTATATTGTGGCAGTAAGTTTTATTGGTGGAGGAAACCAGAGTAGTATAAGATGAATACATAAAATTACCATACAATAATACATGATTTGATTTGATTTTTGGTGTTTTAACACCACTTTCAGCAGTATTTCAGCTATATAATGGCGACCAGTTTTAGTGGTGGAGAAAGCCGGAGTACCCAAAGAGAACCACCGATCCTGGGCAAGCAACTGATAAACTTTATCACTTACGGCTGCGTGTTGACTGCACCCTTTTTTGTCATTTACAAATCTGGGCACGAACCCACGCCGTATTGGTGATAGTCTTGCATGAGCTGTTAGATATAATGACCTAACTCATTGAGCCACCCGGGCCCCTAATAATAATAATACACTTTGTTGAATATAGTAAAACCTGACTAAACCAAAACATCCTTGAGATTAACCTTTGTGTTCAGAATAGACAGGTGTTCAATTTTTACAGGCCAAATTAACCAAGACTTCCTACATTGAGACTTTATTCAAAACTTTTAGAATCAACATTTGTGTTCGGAATAGACAGGTGTTTAATATTTACGGTTAAACAAGATGAACCATGAGCTAATGCTCACTTATGATACCCCCGCATATATGTTCAATGTGTATAAAAACCAACTAAGTCGGCAAACAGGAAGTAGGAATCTGGTGTGTCCAAAAACGCTTCCCACAATATGGCATACCTATAAAATATCTTGGGACGGACGGAAGGATGGACAGAGGTAAAACAGTATACCCCCCCCCCCCCCTTTGCGGTGGAGCGGGGATACAATTAACAAAGATTTCCTCCATTGGGACTTGTATACAATTTATTAGTCTTCGGCTTAGAAAGGATTCATTGTAATTTTTATAGTGCAATGTATATGGTTGTGAAAATACTTTTTTTTTCTTGCAGTAATGGGAGAAATACAAAAATATAAAAAGCCTTTAATTACTGCTAAATACAAATACATTTTAATGTAAAATTTGAAGTTTTCATGAGGCCATGATGAAAATGCATACATTAATTAAGACAGCATTCAGTTTTTAAACAAAATAAGAAGGGGATAGTGTGGTGGAAACATGCAAAAAGTTACTAATTTAAATAAACTTATAAATTAAATACAAATGTGGACAGAGATGACAAAATGATCCCTGTATGTTGTTTATGTTAAAAGTAGGCAAGGAAAAACAGAAATGGAAAAAAGGGTTGTTTTTATTAAAAGTGGGCAAGGAAAAAGGAAAAAAGGGTTGTTTTTATTAAAAGTGGGCAAGGAAAAACAGAAATTGAAAAAAAGGGTTGTTTATGTGGAAAGTAGGCTACAAAAAACGGAAATGGAAACTAGAGGCTCACATGAGCCTGTATCGCTCGCCTGACATAACTAAGTCCTCTTAAGAATGTCTGCATGCCGAATACATCTAAGTTACTATTCAAATCCCATAGGGTTCTATGTTAAAACTATGTCTGCTCATGGCAGCCATCTTGGATGGAGGTAGTAGTCACCGGACACAATTTTAAAAGTATACTACCCAAGGACCATCCATGCCATATTTGCTTTAAATTGGCTGACTGGTTTCAGAGGGAAGACTTTTAAACAATTTTCCCATAGGGTCCTATGTTAAAACTATGTCCGCTGACTGCGGCAATCTTGGATGGAGGTCGGGCTCACAGGACATAATTTTGAAAGTTGACCACCTAAGGACCATTCATGCCATGTTTGCTTTAAATTGACTTGCTGGTTTCAGAGGAGAAGACTTTTAAACATTTTTTCCATAGGGTCCTATGTTAAAACTAAGTCGAGTCTTGATGGCCATCTTAAATTTCCAATCAGCAAACGATTCACAAGTTTAGTACAGGATCATCCAATGATCATTCCTGTAAAGTCACAATTCAATTGGCTTAGTGGTTTCTAACAAGAAGATTTTTAAAATTTCGACCAAGCAGAACACATTATGGGCCCTGGCAGCCATGTTGGATTTCCGATCAGCGCCAAAAACAAAAATCTTGTATATGACCATCTAATGAACATTTCTGCCAAGTTTGGTTCAAATCTGTTTCGTGGTTTCAGAAAAAAAAAGATGAAAATGTGAAATTCCCATAGGGTCCAATGTTAAAGTAAGTCGAGTCATGGCGGCCATCTTGGATATGTGATCGGCACAAAAATAACAAATTTAGTAGAGGACCATCCAGTCATCATTTCGGTAATGTTACAATTCCATCGGCTAAGTAGTTTCTGACAAGAAGATTTTCAAAGTTTCAACCAATCAGAACACATTATGAGCCCTGGTGGCCATGTTGGATTTCCGATCTGCACCAAAATAACAAATTTAGTAGAGGATCCCCCAATGAACATTTCTGCCAAATTTGGTCCAAATCAGTTCAGTGGTTTCAAAGAAGAAGAAGAAAGTATGAAAAGTTTACAGACGCGGACGACGACGACGACGGACGCAAAGTGATGACAAAAGCTCACATGACCCTTTGGGTCAGGTGAGCTAAAAATAAAAGAAAGCGTGTTTGAGTGCTGTCGTAAAGAAACAGACACAAATCACACTTACAGCTAACGTTACCTTTTCTTCCACCTTGATGGGCGTGTGTAGTTGAGGAGTGGGCGGAGCAGCTGCTGGTTGTTGACGTTTCTGCGACAACTTTGAATCAGCGGGTGGTTTGAAGACAATATCACAGCGAGAACAGGAGTTACGATCTCCTCTGGCAAGTATTCGTAATAATCTGTAAAATATAAACAAGACATTATTTCAGTGAAAACAGGCGTTAGGATAACAAATATAATATAAATCAATGTGAAGTGGAGCCGTGATCGAATGACAGTTGGATTTACAACTACCTATTCAATCAGTGCCTATCACCACTGATGTTGTGAGTTCGAATCTCAATCAGGGCGAGGTGTACAACATTATGTGATAAAGTTTATCAGTGACTTGCGACAGGTCAGTGGTTTTCTCTGGGCCCTCCAGTTTCCTCCACCAATAAATCTGACTGCCATTATATAACTGTTGACAGTGGCATTAAACACCATCAAACAAACAAACAAACATCAATATGAAGCTGCACCAAAATACATCCAGTCTGCAACAGGCGTATAAAAAAAGTCTTGAAACAAATATAAAGATCATAAATGAATAAATATGTAAAATATATTTGTTCACTACTATCAATGTAAATTTTTACTCTGTTTGATTATTTTTATTCAACTACATTTTATTTGACTAAATAGCATGTATCTGTCTTGATATCCTGTTATGAAAGCTGCTAAAATGTGTGAATGCCACAATGTTTTTTTTTACTATGCTTATAAAATACTGAAATGTGATGTTGTTGTTTAAGTACACTGAGATATGTTTATATCTTTTTGAACTAATTTGCGTTCAGCCGTTAAGGGTCAAAGGTTAAAACGTTAAGGGTCCAAGGTTAAAACGCTTCAACATGGTGAAATGTTCATAAATGCTGGAATTAAATTTGAAGTTTGATTTTACACAGATTTCAGTTCAGACTGATTTCAGTGTAGTGGGTTTCCTCCAACTATCTTAGCGAGCTGTCACGGTCACAATGGTATGCTATTTGGATTTAAACCTACCTATATGTAACCAGTCACCACTATTATGTTGTGAGTTTCACCTCCTCACTGAGTGAGTAAAGGTTAGGTGCTTAATTTCAACTGAGCAATTTTTCAGCCATATCATGGCGAGAACAAGTTACATTTTCATGAGATGATGTCTGCTTTGTACTAGACCAACATGCTTAGTTAAATTTTTATAGTGGTAGCTCATTGAAGCAACAGTCCGCGGGTAGACATGCTGCTCCACTCTTTACACATTATCCTCATCTGAGCCATGGGGTCTTTGATCTTTCTCCTTCATGCCACGTGCTTAGCGGAGAAACAACAAATACAAATTTCATAGTTTGGTTTGACCCGACCAGGGCCTCATATGGTGACGTGTACTCAATATAACACTATGTGATAAAAGATTATCAGACACATTTTGCATATCAGTGGTTTTCTCTCTACATACCCTTGTAGCCTTCACCAATAAATAACCCATAACTAACTTATCACAATGGTTATACTATCCTGTCTAACTACGTAATGTAATAGAAGCAATACTTACATGGCAGCTTTACTCTTATGTACATCCACACTACATTTAGTAGGCTCTGGTCCAGGGGTAATAGACCCCTCCCTGTCTGAATCTGTTTCCTCTTCCATCACTTCTATCACAGATTCTGATTTTTCTATTTTCACAATCGATGGCTCGCCCTGAACATCGACTGGAGTACTTTCTGTCTTTATCGTCACTTGTGAATCACACGTTTTATTGTGAAGACTAAGAATACTTGGCGTGTCCATCGAACTTGGCGTTAATTTCGACAAATCCAACAAAGGTTCCGTTTTAATCACAGTGTCTTTAGCACTATCTATAAGCACAGAATTAGGTAATGAATACCCAGAATCCTTTTTAACTTCCTGTTTTGGAGAAACAGGTGGGGAATGTGGTTCTTGTTTTATATTTTGCGAGAGATCTACAGAAAATGATGATGACGATGTCGAATGATGCTGCGGCACTAGAGGTAACGATAGAGGTCGACTTGACCTCTGAACACTAGAATCTGAGGCAAATAATGTTGACTGTTCTGTCACACTAGATTCCGTTGATGAACTTGGTCGTAACGGTGGCGGCAATTGATCTGATGAAGTTTTTGGTACTGACGGTGAAACACTTGATGTTGATTTATCTTGATACGGTGAATATGGCCTGTCTGAATATTTTGTTGGTACCACCTTTTGCTGATTTGGTGAATAAGGTCGGTCAGAATTTCTCTGCCCGACAGGTTTCTGAAGTGCAGGCAAAGATTGTTCTGGATATCTTGAATAATTTTTGTAAAAATTCGGAGAGTATGGTCTCGGTGAAGCTTTTTGTTGAAATGGCGATCCTGATCTTTCAGATGGCCTCTGGAATTTTTGCTGTATCGATTGTTCGTTTGTTGATAATAACGGCACAGATTGCAATTGATGGCCACCACTCAACGACTGTAATGATGCCAACGGTGGAATTTCAGGCAATCTTGATGAAGATTTGGAAATCGGCAAGTTTTTGTCTGAAATTGTTGATTGTTCTTGCGATAATGATGATGTAATGGGTCGGCGTGGAAACTGTTCGGTTGTCTTCTGCAGTTGATCCAAAGCTGACGTTTTATTCAGTGAAGCTGCCACCGATGCTGGTACTAGTGGTGGTGGTACCTGTGAGATTGGATGCGGCAATGGTGAATTATGGGTAATAGGTGCAATATGATCGTGATTTTTGACAATCTGTGATGAAGTTGTGGATGGAATTAAAGAGGGTGGAGGACAATGAGGGGGGAGGTGCTGTATGATTGGGGGTGTGTTGGAATGAACAGATTGGAGCACAGTAGGGGATGAAACTCTCACAGGAGGGGATAAAAAGTGAGATTTAGGAGGAGGTGATTTTACTGGAGTAAGCGTCTCCGATGGCTTGACATCTACGTCAGAGATAGGTGGCGCTGGTTTACTGACGTCAGTGTCGACAGAGTGAGGTGTGCTGGGAGGAGACGAAGAACTAAGATCGTCCTGCAAAGAACAAACAGAACATTCATGCAGAACCACTACCAAAAACATATGTTCTAATGCTGTAGTGTATCTATACATATCAGAAATCAATACAATTGTTTTTTGTTTATTTATACATTTTTTGTGCTTTGTAAAAAGGAGACATTAAGATTTGTTAATACAGGGAAAGTCAATGGAAATGATTTCTTCCACGATAACTCATCTTTATGTCTTCTTTTCTGCACTTGGTCTGAATATTTCATCACAATTTAAATAGTGAGTGAGTGATTGTTGATTAACGCCAACTCCACAGTTTTTCAGCTATATCATGCTGAGAACAAATTAATTTTCATGATGATGAGGTCGCTTTGTTCTAGACCAACACGCTGAGTTGGATTTTTATAGTGCTAGCTCACTGAAACAACAGTTCGTGGATAGACGTCGCTCCACTCAAACACATTATTCTGATTCCGAGCCAACCAGTTTTTGCTCTTACTCCTTAATGCTGCGTGCTTGGCGGGGAAGCAACAAATACAATTTAAAAAGATTAAGTTGAATGCTGAATATGAAACTCATAATTTCTTACGTAATAATGCCCCATTTTAACAGTTTTAATCTAATCTTACATTTTTCTGATGCAGTAAATTGGCATTTTTCGGCAAATCAAAGGGCATAACTCCAGAATGGAAAAAGTGGTCAAGTCCAAATTCATAAAGGGCATTCCTTTTATTGTTGCTGACCTTGTGTATAAATTTCAAACTATTTGCTAAAGGGGCAAATAAGTTTTTGAGAGGACACCAAATGCGATGATGCCTAGCAGACAAGACATAAAAAAACCCTCCAATTATTGTTAGAAATTCATCTTGCAGCTTTTTTTTAAATGTGTAATGAGATCTTTGGCCATTTTATTTAGCTTAATTTCCAGAGATGAAACTTCATACAGAACAGCATTAGAACAGAGAAAATTGTCTTGAAATATTTGTCTGCATCAGTTTAAAATTTAACGTCATAAATACATATTTTGCCACAGAAAAAATATATTTGTGACAGTGAAATCAATAACTGACCTATGCAAATATTACAAAACATCAGTTGTTAACTTTGGCATAAGAAGTGACTAAATACGGTGAAATTACAGAATATCAAATACATTTAATATACATACTGTGAAATATTAATTTCATGATATACCCTTTTTTGTAATCCAGTTGATAGTTTTAACACTCCCTCCCCCTCCCGCCCCAAAAAGAAAGGAAAAAGGTATTTCTGATACAAGTTTTCTTTCAAGTTCGATTAATTTCTCCATTGCACACATCAGTAAATTGCATATATCAGAGATGAAGATAATCACCGATGAAAACAAGAGGAAATAACCTTCATTTTCTAGCAGTTTTGACAAGGTTTGATATAATTTTATTTCCAAATAGTTTGCCTAAAAAAGGGGATATTGGCTAATGATAGGAAAAATTTCATTTCTGATACATATAAATATTCTTAAAGTCACAATTTTACATTAAAATTGTTTGTTCCAACTTTTAAAATACTAGAGGCTCAGCCCGCTGAGCCTGTATCGCTCACCTGGCACGAGAATGATACTGAAGCAAATTTTAAAGTGAGAAAATCATTACCTTAACTGTTTTCTATATTTATGCATAAGGTAATGTTAAGTGAGAGCAGCTCTCCTTTTTGTAAATTTTCATATGGTGCAAAACCCTGCGTGGAATATACAAGAGAAAACGGTAGATGCTTCCTGCCAAGTTTGGTTAAATTTGGCCAAGGAGTTTCAGAGGAGAAGATTTTTTTAACATTAGCCATATCAGAAACAAGAGTTGCTCTCGGCAGCCATATTTGAAGGCCAAACGGAACAAAATGAAGAAACTTTATAGAGGACCTTACATAGATGCTTCCTGCCAAGTTTGGCTCCATTTGGCCAAGCAGTTTCAGAGGAGAAGATTTTTATAACATTAGCCCATCAGAAAAAAAGAATTGCTCTTGGCGGCCATGTTTGTTGGCAGAATGGAACCAAATGAAGCAGCTTTATAGAGGATCTTACATAGATGCTTCCTGCCAAGTTTGGTTTAATTTGGCCAAGGAGTTTCAGAGGAGAAGATTTTTTTAACATTAGCCAATCAGAAACAAGAATTGCTCTTGGCGGCAATATTTGTTGGCGGAACGGGACGAAATGAAGAAACTTTATAGAGGATCTTACATATATGCTTTCTGCCAAGTTTGGTTCCATTTGGCCCAGTTCTTTCAGAGGAGAAGATTAAAATGTGAAAAAGTTAATGGACGGACGACAGACACCAAGTGATGGCAATACCTCAGCTAATAAGAATACATTGTGTCATACAAAGACCATTATTACTACCGGTAATCAAAAGAAAAATATTGTTGCCTCACATAAAAACAAATCATCGACAGTATGCAAAGGTTCACACGAATTGAAACAAACCTATTGAACTTTACATGGTCAGAAAAAAAAACCGGGTAATTATGAAATTAATAGCTTTCACAGTAATTTTGAAATTAGATACACAATTATCATGCAATAAAGAGATAGATTAGGAAATGATTACATATCATAATAGTGATAGAAATGTGATCTAGGTTATATCAACATCAGAATGAGGACTGTCAGGTGTGAATACCTGAAGTAATCTACTACCACACAGTACAATAATATAACACAGATTTAAGATAACAATTGTTATTACATAGATACATGTACAAGTGCAATACTCAGATTTTCAAAAAAAATAATAAGACTGGTGTTTCACTTGGTGAAATAAAATTTGTATTTCACTCTGTGAAAGAAAAATCTGCTATTTGATTCAGTGAAATAAAAAGAGGTTTTTCACTCGGTGAAATAAAAAGAGGGTTTTCACTCAGGTGAAATAAATACTGGTATTTCATTCAGTTAAACAAAAATCTGTATTTCACTAAGTGAAATAAAAACAGGTATTTCACTTAGTGAAATAAAAACTGGTATTTCACTCGATGAAATAAAAACGTTTACATTCACTACTTGATGTCACAATCAATAATATCTTTGAACGTCCGACAAAGAAAAACAAAAGTCCCTTTTTAAATGTTGTACAAGCACAAACAAATGGGTCAAATCTATGTAATAAACAGTATAGCTACTCTTGCATTCCGCATATCGAAAAAAAAATCACTTGTAACCGAACAACAATTATTCACTCATGTGCCCGCATAGGTGAATTTCTGCATTGTTTGGCAATCGCCGTTTATATTCAATATTTAAAATTCAAGGGTAGCTATACAATAATCGCTTAACTGAATTAGCTTCAATATTTTTTTTGGGTAGTTACTAGCATCCAACAATAAAATTAAAATCTAACTTAATAAGGCTCATTTCTACCTGACAGTACTCATGTGTTTTAACGATTGTTAAATTATAACATACAAGAGAAAAGACTTTTAAGTTTTGTGATTTACTCCTAAGTAGTTTGTTAGAAATGTCTAACCTATCAAAGAGTTACATGTATATGTGCTAGAAGTAATCTTTAATAGTAACCATGACAACGGAATCTCTGTATTTTAACTATTGCTTACTGTGAGATTATGTCAAGCTTAAAATGAAGTTTGCAATTCCTGAATTTTCATTTTAACATAAAATGGTGGAATGGAATACAATTATTATTTGGACTGCAAATTCAGTGAGATATTTCATCTCAATTGAACCCCTGTCCTTCTTCTGATTTGCTCTTATTCCCCTTAAAAACCCTCTTTCTTATTTTTTTTAACCAAAAAATTAAAATATTATCTGTTACAATGAAAAGGAACCTGTATTTCAAAACATTTTCATCTGGATCTCTTGTATGTTCTGACACTTCAACTGACCAATCACAATACAAATCTTATTCACTGCTGTACTATAATTCTGTGTTTTTGATGTAGCTTTTTTATTTCTGTCTTTCATATTTTAAGTTTCACTCCCATCTAGTATATTTTTAGCATGATCTGTAAAGATGTGGTCACCTGATACGATTTTCCATCTATTTTCAAACAATTTTGCATTGCGGCACAGGTAAGTCGAATGGTCAGGTGTTCCCACAGTCCAACTTTCAACGCTTTCAATTTTGATAGGTCTTTTACCACTCTCATCAAACTGGCGAATGGAAATAGGATGCCAACCAATTTTGAAAAGATGTTTCGATTCAACATTTGACGTTTGTGTTTCCATGATACAAATTTTGTTGAAAGCACCGAAAGGGAAAATCAAGACAGAAAATCGAATCGCGAGACTGCATCTTAAAGAGTTCGTTTCAAATTCAAAAGTTATTGTCATATCTGCTGTTTTCTGGTTTGTGTGACCTTAATTTTTATTTTCCTTTGTAGTATATTTCTTATTAAGTTAACCCTGTATTAAGTGTCTTGTGTATGACTGTATGGATGGTCACATAAGACAGGTAAAATTGTGTTCAAGATCGTTCGGTTCCTCGACAATCTAATGAATTCTTTACCCTATTAAGCAGACTAGATGGAGTGTCAACATCAGTTTTATTTCAATCACATCTCTTTTGTATATGATTTCCACATTTTTTACCTGATTGTTTTCTACATCCCCATCATTCCCATTCTCCTCGTCATTACCAGACAAACTACTGCTGTCCGACACCGATTCTGACTCAGATTGTTCCTGAAAATAAAACAACAATGAATTAGTTTATTGGAGATAACAGATTATCCAACAAGAGAAAATGAGAATATACATGTAGTTGCCTCCCCTGATGTTTCTCTCGATATAAATAATTTCTATAATTTACTTTTCCGTTCTCAGGTATCGTTCTGCAACTGGTCATGTCTTCATATATTACCAGTAGAAAAGTAAGTTTATATAGATGAGAAGTTGGGTACAAAAACATGTACAATGTTATGTAATCTACATAACACAAAATGTCTCATGGTTGCCTCAACTGGTGGTACACTAACTCCTACCAACCTCATCTATTATTCACCTCTATTGGGGTGCTGTTCATTGTGTGTACATGTGAAAAAGGGCACAAGTAATGACATTAATGCATTATTTATTGACAGTAAGTGGAAAGTGACAGAACCACCTTGCCTGTACTGTATATTTTCAGTCATTATTCATTGACAGTAAGTGGAAAGTGACAGAACCACCTTGCCTGTACTGTATATTTTCAGTCATTATTTAATGACAGTAAGTGGAAAGTGACAGAACCACCTTGCCTGTACTGTATATTTTCAGACATATCCTTACCCTATGCTTCTTTTTCTTTGATATTTTATCCTCTGTATCAGAATTAAGCTGCCTCTTTTTCCCCTTAGCAGGGCTATCTGTAACCTTCTACAAACACAAATAATTTCATTAAATTACACATTTGTAGATCATTAAATTGATAGTTTATTCAAAAGCTGATGTCATTTTTGTTTCATAAAAGTTCAGACATTTCAGAATCTTGGAAACCAGATAAATAGTTACTGTAAGAAACCAGATTATAACAGAATACTGGTACCTGAAGAAACCTGAGAAAGTACCAGTTAAACAATGTCATTTAAAAGACAGGATGTGCTGACCATAAGCTGTCCTGGTTGTGAAGCACTCTTGGTAATTTTTTTCTATGCAAAATCTTCTGGCAGTTCTATTCGGGGACACCTGTCTAAATCTCTAATTAAATCTGTATTGCTATTAGTAGTGCATTTTTGTACTACAGTATTATGATCACAGGTTGTCCAAAAAAAAAATAAAAAATATGAAAGGATTCGAAAGCAGTCTTCTATAACGGGAAGGTTGTTATAGCTGACACAAAATTTTCCTTGTTGTTACAAATGTACATTCAAAACAACCAATAATATTTGGAACAACCCTTAAAACAACATGCTGTTTTACCTTTTTATTTTTATTAGAGACTGTACTACTACAAGTCGTGCTATTGGTACTCAGTGATTTTTACCTTTTTAATTTTATTAGAGTCTGTACTACTATTGCTAGTCGTGCTATTGGTACCTGGTGATTTTTTACCTTTTTAATTTTATTAGAGTCTGTACTACTATTGCTAGTCGTGCTATTGGTACTCGGTGATTTAGGCTCAGAATTTTTATGGAACAAAGAATTATCTACAATATCTGGACTACTGTTACTATTACTTCTATCCTTCTTTTTCTTCTTTGCCTGAAAATATATCAAGAAAAAAAAAAAAAAAGTCAAAACCCATCTTAAAAGGGCACCTGTATATAACAAATCACCGTCTATAAATGGCAATTTCTTTTTCTTTGTCTGAAATTATTCAATGAAAATAGTCAAGCTTGTCATAAAGGGCACCCGTATATATAACAAATCATTGTCTATAAAGGGCCATATTCTTTCTTTATTGTCTGAAATTATACAATGAAAATACAGTCAAAACTGTCTTAAAGGAGACCTGGATAACAAATCACTGTCTATAAAGGGAAGTTTTATTTTCTCAATGTAATAAAATTTTACGTATGTACATTTCTCCCATTATTACGGTGCTTTAACCCTGCTGAACCAGTGGTGGAAAAATCTGTAATCCTCTAGAGGATTAAAATGTCTTGTGCCTTTCCCCGCATTTGACTCGTTTGACGGCATTTGAAATAAAGTTCTTGTTAAATAATGGGAGAAACAAATTCTCCTTCAGTTGCCCATGTGGTTTACGATATTTCTCCACTCTCGAGAGTTAAATTTAAAATTTTAACCACTCGCCTGACGGCTTGTGGTTAAAATTTTAAATCTAACTCTCTTGAGTGGAGGAATATTGTAACCCACGGGCAACTGAAAGAGAATCTATATGTAACTAATCATATTACAACAGCAACTGCACATAAAGGACACCTTAGTTTCCATTAAGTGTCCTTTATATACAGGTTTGATTGTAGTACAAATATCTCATATCTTCCATTTCAAGTGCCAATTTTATTAGACTTATTTCGAAAGTTCCACTTTAAAATTTTCAATAAGTTTTCTTGCTTCATTGATAGCTTAAAGCAAAATATTTTAACTGAATTCTCCTCTCGTTGCTTGTAGCAGACCTTGGGGCGTCACTGCTTTTGGGGGATTAAGTATTTTAAACCAAATTTTTCTGTTGTTGCTTTTCGTAGATTTTCGTCTGCCCATGTCTTTTGAGGGCATTAAGTTCAAAAGTTGTATTTTTAGATTAGTAATTTTCATTACCAATATTTCAATTCAATTACTTACAGAATCCCGTGTTTGTCTTGTTCGCATGTTTTGCTTGCCACTCAAAGAATCCTCTTCTTTGACTGGCTTGAACAAGAACGAAGGATTTGCCTTCGGTCTGTCTAGGGGTCTCTCTTCCCCATATCGTTTGAAATGAAGACGACAATCTGTACATCGTAAGCTTTTATCCTTCCCAGCATGGTGCCAATCTTTGGAAACTGGAAGAAAAATAAACACAAAATTGGTGAAAATTTACACAAGACATATTTCTTGGGTTTAAATCATAAGGGTACAACTTAGTTGTGGAGCCATAGCTCTTAACAGTATTTTAATGCCCATAATAGGTACAGTTCTGCATTTATTTTTCACTTTGATAGCAAGAAATATGGGGGAGGGGTGTTTATGGTATTTAATGCCACTTTCAACAATATTTCAGCTATATTGTGGCAGTTAGTTTTATTGGTTGAGGAAACCAGAGTACCAGGAGAAAACCACCAACATGTCCCAAGTCACTGACAATCTTTAAAACATAATGTTGTACACCTCGCCCTGAGCGGGATTCGAACTCACAACTTTAGTGGCAATAGGCACTGATTGCATAGATAGTTGTAAATTCAACTACCATATGATTACGTCGGCCCAACAGGACCTTTAATAATAAATGTGCAGAGTAGTTTATACCAGCCAATGAGAAACATTAAAGCAATATTGATAATACCAAAGAATAAATACACTGTAAAGGAAAAAAATCTTGGAAATTACATTAATTCTCACCTTTTTCTCCAAAAAACAAAAATATAAAACAAACAACAGCTGTATTATCAGGAATCCTGCATAATGGCAGACAATAAAAAGATATATATTGCATATCAAGTGATAAAGTTTAGGATTAATACCATTAAATCTGATATATTACACATAAAGTGATAGAGTCAGGGATTAAACTGTTTCTTTACAAATGAAACAGTCTTACTAAACAGTAGAAGACATTTGGTAGAAGCATAAAATAAACTCTTATAAAAATCTGGATCAATACAGAACAGAAAATGTAATTAATTTTATGTACCTCCATCTTAAAAGATTTCTCTTTACATCCAGAGTTCTAAAAAGAGGAGGATCACAATAGGGTATTTTACAAAAAAAAAATAACAGAGCAATTCTTATATTTTATCTACCCCTGTTATGGTCCCTGTGGGGGAGATGGTCCATAACTGCTGTACTAAAATACTAATTTTTGATTGGCTTATTGTTAGTTAACAAGATATGATCCATAACTGTTGTATAGAAATACTCATTTTTGATTGGCCGATTGTTACTTTAACAAGTGAGCAGTATTTGAGTTATATTCATAACAACCGGGAGAACAAATTTACGATCAAAATCGTGAATCCAAAATACATTTAATCTCATTTCTATTGATCATCCAATTGTCCTATAAGTTCTATCAGAGATTAAAGCACTTAAATATTTTTTTTATTGTGTTATTAAATCATGTTTTATTTTTGAAAACTTTATATTTCTTTCTTTTTTTCTACTGTACTCTCTGAAATAATGTTCTTATTTTTTATAAGCTGTCTTAGTCACTGGGGTAAAGCTGATGACCGTAACTGTAAATTACGGTCATCACAAGATGGCAGACATGAAATTAGGTAAGAATCTGTTTTGTCGATTAAATTGTTTCTATAATGTATTTTAAATGACACATGCATTTTTAGTACGATAGTAATCTATGAACTTTTCACAAGGAAATCACAAATTACGACTGAAAAATGTATCTGAAAGAGAAAATCTGATTTAAAAAAATCGCTAAGATGACCGTAACTGAAAACTGCAATTACGGTCATCTCAGTTTTCAGTTACGGTCATCTTAGCGATTTTTTTAAATCAGATTTTCTCTTTCATATACATTTTTCAGTCGTAATTTGTGATTTCCTTGTGACAAGTTCATAGATTACTATCGTACCAATGCATGTGCCATTTAAAATACATTACAGAAACAATTTAATCGACAAAAAAGATTCTTACCTGATTCCACGTCCTCCATCTTGGGATGATCGTAATTGCAGTTACGGTCATCAGCTTTACCCCAGTGTTAGTACTCTTATGAAATTACATTATATTTTTTACATGTAGCCATTGGTTTTAAAGTGACAGGATCACAGTGGAGAGGATATGACCACACATCCCTCCCCCATCAATTTTCTTAGCAAACAAGAATAAATTCCCCTTCCTGTTTAAACACAAATCTGAATACAGGTAAACATTTACCTGTGTCGTGCCTCTAAACACACTAGATAACTAATTATCTTTTAATGAGGCAGGTGTTGAAATACTAAAAGTCATTTTATTTCATTCATACATCATCATATAGATAAAATAAAACAGTTGACATACACCAAACCTAATCTCTTGTATATTAGGGTGTGCCTTTCTTTCCTTTAGTTGATATTTAATAGATGCAATGCAGCCAGGTAATTCTCGTGGAATCAAATTTTGAAAAGATCAATTTACTGAATTTCAATTGATTATTGAATGGGAAATGAGAAATTTATCGATTTTTTTGACAAAATCAAATTTTATGTAGATCTATCTACCATTTAAAATGTTGTTATTTTGAAAAGAACAACAAAATTACCATAAAATTTACATTGGTCTCAAACTAGGTATATCAAAGGAAAATTTGGATACTCTGTAATATAGTGTGATATTAATTTGTAAGAGTGCATAAAATATTGAAAAGGGAGGTAACTTATAAAGGACAGAAAAATTTTAATTAAAATTTGCAGAAACTGAAATATTTAAATATCTTTAATATTAAAAATATGAGGTAGGGTTAGGGTTTGGGTAAGGGTGTTTAAAACCACCTTCAACAATATTTCAGTTATATCATTGCAGTCAGTTTTATTGGTGGATGAAACTTGATCACTTAAGGTTGTATCGAGTACACCTCAACCATGAACAGGTTTCAAACTAAATGGTAACAGTATGAATACATAATTGAGGACATCACTGAAAACAATTACAATGATGTTTGATTCTGCTCTTTTCAGACAATTTGGCAGTAGTTTGAACTTTTTAACATTGCAGAATAAACACAAAATATGTATATTGTTGATAAATATATAATTTATTTGCACTCACTGCCAAACAGGCCAGAAATGCTTGCCAAAGGCTCGCTTTTCTACCTGTTTCTGAAGCTGTACATATACATTTGATCTCTTTTGACAATGTGCTCGCTTTTCCATCTTTTTCTAAAACTGGTACAAATAAATTTGATATTTTCTGACATTGTACATATATTGTATATATCAATTAGTCTAACAAGGAATGTCAACCATCAAAGTAAAGAAGCACTGTCATTGCAGCTAATCATCTAAATCAAGTGAATGATAAAATAGTTGATAATGATACATATGTTCTCTTTGAAATATTTTTTTTCTAGATTACAATTGGTTGAAATCATGTGTGTAATTCATTTCCCATGCATCATCAGCTCTTCCTGTTAATTGCACATGCCCAATAAGATAAAAGATAAAAATTCAATATCCAGAAATTAGTTTCACATTTTGACATTCATTTTTTTTCCAAAAATTTTTTGAAATGGATTTTTGTGCAGAGATGTTAATAGACAGTGAAATTAACATGAAAATGAGTTAAATTTTACATTTCCCCTGAGGAGGTGAAGTTATCAGAGTAAAGGAAACATCAATTATTGACTTCTACTAGAGTTATAATAGACAGCATTTTAAGTCTCCAATAAACTTGTTACCCTAAACATGAATCTGAAATTAGACAGGTTTTAATGTTTTGATTATATCAAGGGTATTAGAGTTAGCTGAATAAACTTGACTTGACTATCAGCTCTGGGATTTTTACTTTTGAAAAGATGGTGTTTTTTTTGCGAGTCATCAAATGCAAAGTCTATTACGAATTTATCATTTGATTTACAGTCTGGGAAACTTGGTAGTATTGTTAAAGGATTTCTATTACAGTGTTTGTAAGCAAATGAGGTTTTTTCTTAGAACTAATGCTGTGTGTGTGTGTGTCTGTAAAAAATGGAGGGGAGAATTACGAATTAAAGTACAATATATACAATGTTGGAAAATATAATTATATAACTTAATTTGTATAGCTAGCCTCTGTTAATTAGGTGTGCAGAAGTTCCCAAATTTTTTTTTTTTTTAAATGGTGTTAATTGACATAAGAATTTAATAAGACAAAATACAAACCTGTTGTTAAACAATGGCGACATGAGTATCCAGATAATTCCCTGCTACCTCCACTGTCGTCGGAATCGTCAGAACATTCACTAGCTGAACTTACGTCCACTTAAAAAGAAAAAAATATTTTTCAAGAATTACCTACAGGAAAGGTTCTCTTTGACCCTAAATTCACTGGCCCAATATACGTCAACTTTTTTCTTAGAATGACCAGCATTAAAAGTTCTCTTTGACCATAAATTCACTGGTCGAAATTACATCCACTTAAAAAGATTCCCCCCTCTCCCCACCAAGAATTACCAACATTAGAGGTTCTCTTTACATTAATTTCAGATTCATACACAGATTTCTCTTTGACCCTAAATTCACTGCGCAAACTATACCTCCACTGAAAAAGAATTTTTTCCTTCTTTTTTTTTTAAATTCACCAACACATAAATTTCAAATTTTTACACAATTCTCTTTGAACCTAAAATCAGTACAACAGAGTGTACTGTAATCCATACATACACTTGTTCCTCGTTCCCCACAATCAAAGACTCTAATAAATATTTGATATATTGTCTTTTGTATTTTTACAGGGTATCATATATTATTTATTGAATATTATTTTAGTACAGCCTAAGGAGATAAAGACGGGTCAAGTTATTTTTGGCTAAACAGTTAAATTTTTTCTCACCATTTTCTTTGATCACATATAAAAATATTCTCCCTGTAGATATTGTCAAATTAAAGGGTTTGAAAAATGTTCTTCTAAAATATTATATGAAAAAATGTGTATTGTTTCTCATTTTTTTTCTCCAGAATTTAAATTAAATTTTAATATTGATGCAAAAGTCACATACAATGAAAATGTGAAAACTGTAACTGTTTTTTTTATCAAGAGCAGTATTTTCTCCCCTTTTGTCCTCAATCTACGACTTGTCTAAAATAACTTGACAATTTCTTTATTTTGTGAATATCATTGAATATATCAGTTTTTAGTGCATATACTATTTTGACTGATCTAAATTTTCTGAAAGTCCATGTTTCTGTCCCTTGATTTTTTGATTCACTTGACTTCTCAATGTTGTCATTCAACATGTATAGTAGTAGTATTAAATATTTGAAGTCTTACTATTCACACGTTAAAGTCTAGAGGATCAATACTTGAGCCACGTCTTATCTAAATTTACTTAACGGTGCCGTGTTATTTTTTACCTGATTAAACTTAAGCCAACCTTTTCCTTTAGAAAAGACGGTAAATTGAATTCACATCGTTTGTCCAAGCTTTAACATACAAAGACTCTAATTGGTCGATAAGTTTGTCTGAGCTAAACATGAGAAACAGTAGGTCTTTATGGTATATTATTTACTATCGCCCTATCGTGGGTTCTTTATCACACTGACATCAAAGCCGATTAAATTCATATGACAGACATATTCAAATATAAACTTGCTTTAGTAAATATGCATTGACAATTTAAAGTCTTTCTTGTAAAAAGTATGAATTATGTAAAAACTTTAATTAAAATTTCTACATGTCAATGCAAGACGATTCTTATCTCTCTGATAGAAAGTGATAAAATACTCAGCGTGGATTTAAAGAAGACCTTGTCAAAGGGAGAAAACTCATAAAGATTATATGACGGAATGAATCGAATTAATAAATCTAAGATTATGAAATTTTAATAAACTGTATTTTAATGTTGTTTAAAGTTTTGTGGGAAATATGATATAATAGGTATTGAAATAAACAACAAAAAGATCAAAGGAGATAATTAAAGGCAATACACACATATTCATCATATAACTATATAATATCGGAGGTGAAAAACATCATACACTTTATATGGGAAATTTACAGATCTCGCCCAGCCATTAAAGAGCAAAACAGACTATAACCATCTATAACATTAACAGATTTATGTACAATAAAAAATGATATAAATTTTCCGTAATGTCAGATGATTTCTGAACTAATAGACCTATTGCACATTCCCAGATTTAATTCTAAAATTTGACAGTTTTTATAAGAGTTATTTCCCTTATGGCAGGGCAAAATCGTGTCCGTTCTAACAAGAGCAATGGAAACGAAAAAGTATTTAAGGGGGTACCATACACTACAGGGAGATAACTCTTTAAAATCAGTTGAACGTTTTGATCATATGATGTTTGTATGCAGATTTCAAGCATCTTGCTGATCAAAACCACCGAGAGAAAAGCTGCTATGTGGCTAGTGAATTTATAGCTCTGAGTCTGTTGGTTGGAATTTGTTAAATTTTGATATTTACCGTATTTAGGGTTGCATAATGCACAGGATTTTACCCAGATTATTTATTTTGTAGGAGGGATGCGCATTATAGACAAGAACAATGTGTTTCACTCTTTTTCAGACCGGAAAATTACATGTCGGATATTTTTTTTTTTTTTCCGTTTTTTTTTTTTAAAGTTGTCTGTTTCGTATTTTTATATTTGACACTATCCCACAAAAATAATGAATTAAATAAAATGAGCCTAATAATGTATTAATTAGTGATGAATTACAACTGGCTTGTGAAATCGTTTTTGTAAAGGTTTACCTTTGTTCGAGAATAAAATCAATACACCAATTGTATGTATTACTGACAAGACAGTGTGTCCGACCATGCGTAAAATGACATATTAAAACTTAAAACAATTAATATTTTTCAATATTATTCAAGTTTAAAGAATATAAATAGTTCTAATATTCACTCAAAAGAAGAGACACGCTCAAAGCTATCAAAAATATATACGATTGACATTTAATTCTTACATTTCCGACCACAATTTTTTTCAAAAGTCCATGTGCATTATAGACACGAACAAGTTTTTTTCTGGAGATTTTCAAGGCCAAGAGTGGGTGCGCATTATGCACCAATGTGCATTATGCAACCCTAAATATGGTATTACAGTGGATATATTCAAACACACTGCCAAAAAAATAAGAAAATTAAACGAGCAGATAAAGTTTTACCTGAAGTGTATGGTACCACCTTAAGTGTAATTATCTTATAAATTATCAGTCTTTACCTTAATTGTTTTCACCTACTTACACGAAAGCCCAAATTAAAAAAAAATGTCTATTTGTTCAAACAAACTCTTTCCAATTTTACTTGTCCCAGCCCCAGGCTTTGGGCAAGTGGGTTAGCACGAAGACTGAATTATGAGTATTCGAATCTTGTAAATAATCAGCGGATAATTTTTTTAGCAAACAGAAAATTCACAAGTGGTAATATATCATTAAAATTTTGAAGATTATGAATAAAAATATATGTTATTTTCATAGATTTTTGCATGAAAGGAGACCATTTTCCTACCTTGAAGGGAAATAACTCCAAAAAGAAAACCCCTGTAAAAACGTGTAATTTTAGAATCAAGTCAGAAATGTACAAATGGTCTATTAGAAAGTCTTTATGCTATATTGACATGCACATTTTATTTCACGTCGGTATTTGCAGAATCCCCATTTGTATTTGTTACTGTACGATATGATGATAGAGACAATATAACTACAGTTCTATATCCTATGGCATTTGTTGTGTTTTAAACAAACCAGTTACAATACAATTCATAATTATATTTGATGGAAAGCAGAAAACTGCTGATGGCTGCATAGTGGAGGGAAAATCAGTTGTGGCCAATGTCTGGTATATTGTATGCCCCTTTGAAAGCGGTAGTTCATATTATTTCCTCTACATCCCCAAATTATATAAAATATATTTCCTGAAGAATGAAGATGATATTGGGGGGGGGGGAATTTATGTATGATGTTTTTCACCTCCGAAGAATATGTCCATTGGAATGGATGTCCCCACTTCCAGCTCAAGTACACAGGGGCATAACTCCAGAATGGAAAAAGTGGGGTAAAGTTCAAAATCTCACTTGACCTTCCTTATATGGTGCCTGAACTTCTGTATCAAGTTCATATGATTTGCTTTAAGGGAACTTAAGTTATTGACTGGAAAACAAATGTGTGATGTATGGACGGACACACAAACATGTGTAAACCTGAATGCTCCGATGCCTAGCAGCTGGGGCATTAGTATATCAACTGTATTTTACAAACTATAGGTCGATGGGGACGATAGGTCGAATTGCTGCTTTTCGACTAAAATTTTGGGGGAATACTAAGATAGGTCAAAGCATTCCATAGGTCGAGGATGCCAATGATAACTTGGGTAAGTATCATCACATGGAATGGGTAATTTTTTTGTACATCGTTAAGCATTTGTCCTATAACGAAGTTCTTCAGTAAGTATACGTACGTATTAGCTCAAGAATACTATTCTTATGTCATAAATAAATATGAATGTTAAATTAAATAAACATCAATATAAGTTAATTTTAGATATGGAGATTATTCGTGAAATAGACTTACAGAAATCACTAGATGCTGGTCTTTGTGATCTTGTGTTACGCTTGAATGCAGGTCGTTTATGTCTCCGTAACGGTCTGTTTGTTGCTGCACCAGGTGTCTTCTTCCAAAAGTAATAATATTCAACCAGTTCACCCTAAAAACATAAATAATATGTTGTTTATAAGTTATATATACATAATAAACAAAACATGTATTTACAGTAAGGTTGTAAATTGTCAAATAAAACAACAGACTTTTACGGTTTTACCATTACTTGGTGTTGATACCTACCTGTCCGTCATTGTCATTTATCTCATAGTTTCACGGCTAAAATGTCTCCCATTAGTATAAAATTTACCTTCAGGGTTATTCCCAGTCACTGTCTCAGAGCTCATATCCTATTCTTTCCTTTTGTACCCCCTCCCCTCATTTCAATCTGTCCCCAAATATATGTTGTCCAATCTCAAATTTATATCATAATAATGCATATGTATCCTCGCTTCTCGTACCCTCCCTACCTCATCATAATCCTGCTTCAAAATACCTTGTCCAATATCAAAATTAATAATATCATAATAATGCCTCTTTATCCACACCTCTCTCATACCCTCTTCTCATCCGCCCTCCCAAATTATTAGCCTGTCTCCAAAATACCTTGTCCAATATCAAATAATATTAAAATAATCCATCTGTAGCCTCCATTAAAAATTCTCCAAATCCATCACAACTTTTAAAAGTTTAACATCAAGTTCACCAGACACATTATTAAGACAGAGATACAAAAGCTAAGTCAATTTATTGTCAAATTTCCTCCCAACATTTTATCATAAATGATTTACCTATAAACAGTACAACAACTTCAGAAGTAAGCTACATGTTTATGGGTAATAGATGGCTATTATATCCAGCACAATGGCCATAATAAAAGTCAGTTAAAAAGCCCTCTTGATCTTATACGGAGTGTTTACTTTTCCATGTGACTTTGATTTAAGGGTAAATATGGTCAATAGAAAAATCTACCATGAATTTATTTATTTATCTATACTGGTTTCAGAATTTATGTGTAGAGGTGAGAAATAATAAAATATTTCTAAACATGAGTATCATGTGTCTGTTTGTTTGTTTGAGTTGAAAGATTTAATTTCGATTAAATTTGTAATATTTTGATAATTTCGCTCTACACAAATCATTCTTTTTTTATTTGAAAAATATAATTTTAATTAAGTTTGTAATATCTTGAAAATTTTGATTTAATACTTTTTTTTTTTATTTGAAAAAATATTTACAGGTGTTTTGTCATAAATATTTGTTCTGATAGATTTTACAATGTCTTTTAATCTGTCAAATACACTGATAGAGGGCTATTAGGATTATTGTGCTTAACGCCACTTTCAACAATATTTCAGCTATATCTTGGCGGTAATTTTTTGGTCGAGGGAACCCAGAGAAAACCACCGACCTGCTGCAAGTTTATCACATACTGTTGTATTGAGTACACCTCGTCATGAGCAGGATTCGAACTCACAACTTGAGTGGTGATAAGCATTGATAGCATAGGTAGTTGTAAATCCAACTACGATACGATCACGGCATGACGACAATGGCAAAGTGGCATTATATGAGAGTTGGCTTCTCTTGAGGATGACAAGTTATAGCACAGTACCGATAGTCCTTCTCTATTAATACTAGAGGCTCAGCTCACTGAGCCTGTGTCGCTCACCTTTCATTCTGCTTTGAGGAACCTTAATACAGAACTTTCCATACATGTAGATGCTTCCTACCAAGATTCGGTTCATATGGCTAAGCAGTTTCAAAGGAGAAGATTTTTTAGAAATCAGTAACAAGAATTGCATGTGGTGGCAATGTTTGCTACCCATTGGGGACGAAATGAGCAATCTTCATAGAGGACATTCCATAGATGATTCCTACCAAGTTCCGGTGGTAGCCATGTTTGTTAACCGATCGGGACAAAATGAACAATCTTCATAGAGGACATTCCATAGATGCTTCCTACCAAGTTTCGGTTCATTTGGCCAAGTAGTTTCAGAGAAGATTAAAATGTGAAAAGTAAACGGATGACAGACGACGGACGCCAAGTGATGGCAAAAGCTCACATTGCCTGTGGCAAGGTGAGCTAAAAAATTATAACATGCTTATTCAATGATTAGAATTTCGACATCTGTATTGATAGATAACCCCATAAAAATAAAATCTTTTCTATAATATCAAATGTTAATTATCAAACATAGACAACTTGTGGGTCACTGGTCTCCTTGGTGATAACCTTTACATACATAAGCCTGACCATACAGATTTCATTTTCTGTGTAACTTTCAACATGACAAGTTTGACAGACTGAACTACAAGCTAACATTAGATAATGATGTCAAATTGTACAAGAATTGTCACAGGATGATCATCTTGTTCTCACACTTCAACATCTTGTAAATCTGTTTTAGAATGTTACTGGTATAATTTATTGCTCTGTGGGTTAAACAATAAGTAAAAACATTATGTCTCTCTTGGGGAAGGAGGCTATTATGGTGAAATGTAACAAATGGGGGAGAGGGGGGGAGTTAGGACATCTCATGATATCTATTGTGAATATTATTTCTCTTGGGGAAGGAGGGCACAATTGTTGAAATGTAACAAATGGGGGAGAGGGGGGAGTTAGGATATCTCATGATATCTAGTGATTATTATTTCTCTTGGGGAAGGAGGGCACCATTGTTGAAATGTAACAAATGGAGTGGAGGGGGAGTTAAGACATCTCACGATATCTAGTGAATAGTTCATAACATTAAAAATACACTGGAGGTCCTTGGTTTTGGCACACAAAAAAGTATCCTCGAGAAAAAAGGGTGGGTAGCTGGAGGACATAAAAATCTTTGCACTAGTGGTCAAAGAAGGTGGTGTAATAAGACGTGGGGGGATCATGGTCGTGATCGTATGGTAGTTGGATTTACAACTACCTATGCAATCAGTGCCTATAACCCCTAACGCTGTGAGTTCAAATTCCCCCCCNCCCCCCATGGCGAGGTGTACTTTTAGTACAACGCTATATGATAATATTTGTCAGTGACTTGCGACAGGCCGGTGATTTTCTCTGAGTACTCTGTTTCCTCCACTAACAAAACTGAACATCACGATATAACTGAAATATTGTTGAAAGTGGCGTTAAACACCATAACCCCCTAACCCACACAGTACACCTTGTCATGGACAGGACTGTCTATGTGTGGTTATGGTGTTTTAACTCCACTTTCAACTATATTTTAGTTATATCGTGGCTGTCGGTTTTATTGGTGGAGGAAACCGGAGTATCCGGGGAAAACCACCGACCTGCCGCAAGTCACTGACAATCACATAATCCTCCTATGTGTAAAGACAATGATTAGTTGTCCCTCACTGAGATTGTCAGTACTTCTTTAAGAACAAGTGTCATAACACAGATGGGGTACTCTAAATAAGATTGATTGATTGATTGATTGATGTTTAACATCCAGCGAGCAATTTTTCAGCTATATTCAGGACGAGAATAATTTAAACGCCACAGGACTCGAAACAAGGAAATATGATCGGTAAGGACGGAGAATTTTGCCAGTGCAACAGGTCTCCTATGGACCACAATGCTCATAATGAGCTGTTACACTGGGTTCTTTAACGTGCGAAGAGGTCTAATATGTTTGTAATATTCTATACTTCCACTCTCAATGCATTCAAAACAACAACTACATGTACCACTTCAAAACAGCTAAAAGTTCTATGAGTATGACATTCCTCCCCATGAAGTATTAATTTCAATAAATGCATCAAATACAAGAAAGAGCAGGCACTAATAACTTTCAAATAAATTTCTACACCTGTTTAATTAGTTTTAAAGAAATTTGCTATTGAAATCTCATTTATACAAATTTAAAGTGCATATTCGTCCTATAGAGAGTGATCAAGATAAGGCATGACATTATAAACAGCCAAGGTGACATTTTTTCTTCTTAAACAAATCAACACTAAAAAGTTAATACTGGTAAATAAAAAACAAAACTAAAAATACTTATCAAACAAAACAAAAAAAATGCAATACTTGTTTTTGAGTGTTAAGAATCACGATTTTGCCTCTATATATAATTTTTCTTCTGGATTTTGGAAATGATAGGATAATGTGGTATTTTTGGTTTTTTATTTAATTAAGTGCAAATGATGTCTTATTTCCATTCTTTTCGAGTAATTAAAGGTGGTGAAATGGTTAGTGTGCTCATCTCAAGTATGGTAGATTGTGGGTTTTTGCCCTGGTCAGGTCAAACCAAAGACGATAAAATTGGTATTTGATGCTTCTCCATGCAGCATAAAGGAGTTAAAGAGCAAAGGCTGGCCGCCTCGGAATTAGGAAAATTTGTCTGTGTGGAGCGAAATTTCTTCCCATCGACTGTAGTTTCAGGTGAGCTAGTACTATAATAAAAGGCCGTTGGCCACTGGTCCCCCGACGCCAAGGTTACATCGTAAGATTAAATTTTGAAACTACTGTAAACTAGAGGGTCAGGGGAGCCTGTATCACTCATAATTCTGAAAGGGGACCATCCAAGGACCATTTTGAAGTAAAAAAAGGGGA
>MJUT01017640.1:1215681-1226411 GCA_002080005.1 Gigantidas platifrons | reverse complement strand
GTCGAAAAATTGTCATTATCGAACTTGACCTAGATATTCATAAGATACACTTACATACCAAACCTAGCTTCAATCTGACTTTTCATTCACAAGTTATCATCTGGAAACCAAAAAGCACACGGACGGACGGACGACGCCCATTTCTATAGTCCCCTTCGACGAAGCGTCAGGGGACAAAAATCCAACTAAGACCATTGGTCAAAAACAAAGCAACACCATCATCATCTCAGTGAAATGTAACTTGTTCTCGCCACAATATAGCTGAAAAATTGCTCATTTGGCGTTAAACAACAATCACTCACTCACTCTATTAATTGTGGGATTGTGGGAGATGTCTATTGAGTCTGTATTTTTCTTTCTTTTCTGTTAATTAAAGCTGTTGGAGGGGGATTCATATTGGAGCTAACTACCAAAAATGTTTTTCATTTTATGATCATAATTATTATACCCCCCTACACCCCCCTTTTTTTTTTTTTTTACTGCAGTCAATGATTGGAATACTGAAGCTAAAGAAAAACATAAGATATGATGTCCTTGATATTCCTGGTAGCACATTGTTTTTTACATTAGCTGTTCGGAGGGTCTCACCTCTGGTAACAAGCAGACAAGGAATAAGGTGTGTAAGATATCAACAATAATTACCTATATAGATAATCAGGCAAAATAATGACCCCCAACTGACAAGCTTCATTAGATATCACTGACTCAAATAACATTTCACAACAACTCTATTTATAGCACAACGAGCCCTTTAATAACCTCTGTTAATAACACTGGCGTCCATTTTGTTTGTGTACATTAATACATTAACATGGTGATTTCATCAAACCTTTGGCCAACTTTCTGCTATTTACTGGACAGAATTAACACATAATTTTTAGCAGTTGTTATGATACAATTAACACTGGAAAAATTATGATAGGAAGGATATTATCAGCCATTTACCAACTGTAAATAATCCCTTTAACATAACAACTATTATTAGGTATATGACTACAAGGGGAAATAACAGCAAATAAACACTTGATCGACCATTTACATCGGTGAAAATGTCAATACATATAAGAAATGACAAAACTTACTAGTTACGATAATGATTGTCACAGAAAAATCACAAGTTTACACACAACAATAGAGTATAAAATCCAAGTGTACTGTCTTCTGCTTAAACCAATATGGCCGCTTATTCTTAGCCTCACAATCGCACTAGCATAACATTCCCACTGACAATTAAAGGGAAGGCTTACAATCCATCAGACGTTTTCTGTATTTCAAGTGAAATATAATTGTTAGCCGGGCAGGTAGCTTGCTTTTTCCTGGCGAGATATAAAATAATAAAAGCTCACTAAATAGCTACTGCTGTGTTGATTTGATTAAAAACCTGGTAAAACTTTCTGACTTCTTCAGTATGTAATCAAATCAGAATTATAAGTCAGTAACCATGATACTATATTATATACTGTTTCAATACTTAGGTATTATTACCCCTTCAAAAATTTGATATGTGTTATTTTACCATGCTGTTTCCTATTTACACAGGGGTAGAAGGAGGGTAATGCCAAATTAACTTTAAGAAATTAAAATATTGAAATGATTTCTCCCATCTTTTGTATGAACGGTCCTCTAATCTACTAGGTATATTACTAAGCATGCTATATTTCAACAGAAACGTCTTGAAATTTACATATAATGTACAAAATAAGTATAACATTGAAAAGATTTCGACCTCATTTTATGAAGATTTTAACAGCTGTCAAATAAATTAAAAACAAATATAAAATCACGATTTTTTTTTCTATGATGGGAGTTTTGTAATATTTTTATCTAATAAAACACACAAGATGTCTTTCTGTTAATAAATCGCCTTCTCAACGGAGTTTTTGCTTTGAAATTAGTAAGAAAGAATGTAGATGTAAATAAACATTAGAGACTGTCCAACTTTACACTTAAGACACAAAGTAAAGTAGAGACTGGTGTCTTCAATAATGAGGAGGTTAGAGTTATGGTGTTTAACACCACTTTCAACAATATTTCAGTAATATCTTGGCAGTCAGTTTTGTTGGTGGAGGAAACAGAGATATCCAGAGAACACCACCAACATACCGCAAGTTACTGACAAACTTTATCACATAATGTTATATCAAGTACACCTCACCACGAGCGGGATTGGAACGTTATTGGTGATAAGCACTGATTGTACAGATAGTTGTAAATCCCACTACAATACGATCACGACCGCAAAGAGTGAAATGAAAAGTGCTTTATGAGAATTGAAGTTCTCAAATAAAGTACACTACAAAGCCGATTTTTTGCAATGTTCTGAGCAGTTGTTTTTGTTATTACAAAAAGTGATATATTTTAAAATTAATTCAATAACTGTATATTATCATGCAATCAAAACTTTGGTGTTATTAATTAATGGACCTCATAAAGTAATTCTGATGTCTAATTCATGAAGAGCCAACAAAAAGAAATGTCAACAGTATAAACACGGACCTGTTAAGAGGACACCCTTCAAAACTATAAGAAAATTTGGAGTTGTCTAGAACTTTTTGATCTTGCAGGATAAACACAATATACCTAGGTTGTCTGTAACTAGAGACTCAGTGGGCTGAGCCTGTGTCGCTCACCTGTCATTCTGTTTCGAGGAAACTTATACAGAACCTTCCATAGGTGCTTTCACGCAAATTTCGATTAATTTGACAAAATGGTTTTAAAGAAGGTTTTTTGAATTGGCCAATCACAGACAAGAACTGCCTATGGCAGCCATGACAATTTTGTACAGGCTAAGCAGTTTCAGAGGAGAAGATTTAACCAGAAACAAGAATTGCCTATGTGACCATGTTTGTTAACTGATCAGGACGAAATAAGCAATATTTAGAGAGGACCTTCCATAGATTCTTCCTACTAAGTTTGGGTTCATTTGGCTAAGCAGTTTTAGAGTAGAAGATTTTTTTAGAAATTGACCAACCAGAAACAAGAATTGCTTATGGTAGCAATATTCGTAAACGGATCGAGACGAAACATGCAATTTTTATAGAGGACCTTCCATGGATGCTTCCTACCATGTTTCGGTTCATTTGGCTAAGCAGTTTAAGAGGAGAAGATTAAAATGTGAAAAGTTAACCGACGACAGCCGACGGATGCCAAGTGATGGCAAGGTGATCTAAAAATTAAATTTAGTTGCACTCGCTGTGACACAGGTCGGAAAATCTCACAAAAGTTTCGCTTTTCTACCTGTTTCTAAAGCTCATACAAACAAATTTGATATTTTCCAAAAAATTATAAAAATTTTGTCTAGTAATTATGAAAAGAAATGTTTTTCTGATTATGTCACTTAAGCAGTGTTATTATTTTCATTGCATAACCACCAAAACAATTCTTAATCCTTTAGAGTAATTACCACACAATAATCAGAAATAAGATTTATGCCTTTAACTCAATAATTTTATTTCTCATTTCTTTTGTTATCACAAAAATGTATATGATGTTCTTTACATAATGGTCAGACAAAAGCTGAAGAAGGAAAATGTCAATAGACTTTTTGAATTAATATTTTTAAGAGTCATCTGCACTTTATGAGGAATCATTGTATATCAAATTGTTTTACTTTATTTGGTATAAATATCTGTTTGATAAGTTGATTATAGGTTTAGGTTTAAGCTTATGGTATTTAATGCCACTTTCAGTTATATTGTCGCAGTCAGTTTTATTGGTGGAGGAAACCGAATTTCTCAGAGAAGGGGGTTAATACTCACAACTTTAGTGGTGATAGGCACTGATTGCACAGGTAGTTGTAAATCCAACTACTCTACGAGCACGACCATGACGACACCATTGATTACATATAGGAGTTTTTTGTTACTTTAAAAAGTCATAAATAATTAAATAATTGAAACAGCGAGAACTTATTTTTCTTTTTATCATCTACTGCTGTTGTATAAATGTTTAATTTTCTTCAATTTCTTGCCTAGGAGAAATACCATACTTTATGTGGGAAAAATGCTTAAAAATTAAATATTTAAGAACTGACTGGTAAAAACCCAGATATGGGTTGGTGTCTCAGTGTAGGAAACCATTTTTTTCAAACACTCGCCATTTTGGCTAGCTGCTTCAAAATAGTACTCGCCAAATTAGAATTGCACTTGCCAAGTTTGGCCGGTGGGTAGATATTTCTACTCGCCAATGATCTAATGCAAATATTTTACATGAGAAATAATAACAAAGATTTATAACATCTTTATTTATTCTGCATACAAATCAGTTACTTTTTCAATTAACATCATAACTCGATTATAAGCAGTATTTAGTTCAATCATGTCTCCGAAATAACTGTTTAGAACATCAAAATTAATTGCTGCAAAATCTGACCCTGATTAGAAAATTACGATTTTTAAAACATTTACCTTTTTACCATGCCCATTCAAACCCAATTTTATTTGCTAACATCAAGTTTTACTCTACCGAATTGGTATTTAAGATAATCTGAATCGCTTGCATTGAACTTTGGGAGATATATTAATTTTATTTGATACCAGTTCGGAAAAAGGACGCCATCTTTTAGCGTTTTCTATCAATAAAGGAAATCAATATGGCGGACGTGAAACATTGCATTGCACCGCTATTCCTATCAACGATTTTGAAGGATTTCTTCACATCTTTTATTGTTGATTCAGAAATTTTACGGAATCATTGACTGAGATTCTACTTCGTCAGGTTGGTTGACAGGGGCGAGTGCAAGATAATGAGAACTCGCCTCACGATGTTCGGTCGCCAGATTGTCGAGTTCTTACACAATTTTTGTGAATTTGTTCTCTTCTCGCTTTTGGCGAGTTGGCGAGCGGTGGTTTCTTTCACTGTGTCTGTAAATATTAACATTTGAGGTGGGTATTTTGGCCCAAACCGAGGATGAGTGTTGTTAGGCTTGTACTCAGGAGGAAGTCTATGACCTTACCCACATGACAACCCATGCCTCTAGTATGGGATATGTATCCATGACAACCCATGCTTCTAACATGGAATAAGTATCCATGACAACCCATGCCTCAAACATAGGAGATGTATTCAGAGGTTTTCAATATACAAGATACAGGAAACTGGTCATCGGGTGATGAAGATATACAGGTGAGTTAGTGTTGTTTAACTGAAGACATACAAGATGAGTAAAAGTGTTGTTTAAAGTCAAATGTAACATGTTTCATTATGAGTTTTAAATTTGCAATGCATCAAAATTGTGTTGTATGGAAAAAAGGTGAAACTGTGTATTCTTAAAATACTAGTAAATGAACAGCACAAGCTTTCCAAAATGCTATAGGATCAATACATCTCCAGTTTTCATCTGATCCCCCTATCCCCAAAGGGAAGGGATTAATGTCCTAGAATATCTATTCAAAAGTAAACTAGAGGTACTGCTGGATGCAGGAGTCCCGCTTTAATACACAAATGGAATAACTTAACTGTCTGCTATGCGGGACTAATACCCCCTGCACCCCCATCATCTTAATTGAGCCAAAACATATTTGAAACACAACTTTTAGACTCATAATTCTGGGAAAACTCTATGGACCCACCCACCCTTTCAACATTGGCACATGTGGATCTAACAACATATAAACTTTCATAGACTGTCAGAAGAGTTGCAAGTCCAAATGGGCATAACTCTGGAAATCTCAATGGACCAGGATATACTACTAATGTGCACATCTTCATATTAGGATCTCGCAATATACAGTACTAAGTTTCACAAACATCTCATTAAGCATGTGGGAGACTTATGACAAAGTGCATGGTGAATTGTCTCAAAAGTCCAAAGAAGCATAACAGGGGTAAAACTCAATGGACTGGTATATCCTACTCATGTGGACATCTTCATATTTGGATCTTGCAATGTACAAAGTTTCATGAACTTCTGATTAATCATGTAGGAGAATTTGTGATGGCAAAGTGCATACTAAATTGTCTCAAAATTTCTAAGTCCAAAGAGGCATAACAAGGGTAAAACTCAATGGACAATAAAATCCTTTATACTGCAAATTTCACACATCATGATCTTAAATTCCACAAAGTTTGGTGGAAATCGGACAACAGATTTGGAAGTTGGTCCAGACAGACAGATGGACAGGCAGATTCCTATATATCCCCCCAAACTACGTTTGCGGGGAGTATAATCAATATCAACCACTGTGTGTTCTAAGATTTAAATTAGTTGATAATACCGGACATCAATAGATTCTCCCTGAAATCATTAAAGTAAGAGCAGTTCCCTCCCTTTGATCACAAGTTTTTCTCATTATTACACAGACTGGTAGGGGGTGTGTTATAACAGTTTACTACAGTTTAAATCTTTATTATAGAATCAATAAAATCCCACTTTAACACTTTTATATTTATTTAAAATATAATCATAAAAGTGTCTAGAGAAGACAGAATAATAAAATATTTAACATTTTTAAAATCTTTGGGATATTTTGAGTTAAAAGCATCTTGTTAAATTTGGATTTTCAATTTAATTTTTCTTGATTAAAGAATTCTGCAACGCAATAGTCGCCCATCTAATAAGGTCACACCTTCTGCAAAGAAAAAGTGGCCGCATAAAAGGAGTGGCCTCTCTAGAGGGGGACAATTTAGTAGTAATTTACTATCTCTGTGCTTCTGACATTTGGCTTGTAAAGAGAGGATGGCCTTTAATGGGAGTGGCCTCTTAAGAGAGGACAACTGTATTCTACCTTCTGATATCCAGTCTGTTAAAGAGAGGTGGCCTTTTTGTGGGAGGGGTCTTATAAGAGGGGGGGGGGGCTACTATATATTATCATGAGGATTAAAAATTATGACGAACAAGCAGATTTCTTATTTTATTTTACAATATAGTGGTGGCCTTTTGGTCGGAGGGGTCTCATAAGAGGAGGCCCACTGTATGTTATTATGAGGATACAAAATTATGACTAACAAATGGAAATTTTTATTTAATATTACAATATAGTGGCCTTTTGGTGGGAGGGGTCTTATAAGAGGTTATTATGAGGATAAAAAATTATGACTTACAAGATGATTTCTTATTCTATATTACAATATAAATTCAGAAGTATTTTAAATATCCCAATTATATCACTAGATCACAGAAATTTGGCCTCAAAAATGTTAAATTGATTGATCAAAACAACTTACAGGAATTCAGTGTACTATAGTGATATATCATGATCAACTTCAGGGCTAAAAGCTTATGTACCTAGCAAAGAATTTTTGTATCTCAAAAAAAAAAAAAGAACGAAAAAAAAAAAGATTTTTTTTTTTTATCTCAAATTAAAAAAAAAAATAAAAAAACAGGAAAAGAAAGAAAAAAAAGTAATACACGAGTTTATGGAATCATTTGATTGATTGATTGGTGTTTGGAATCATTTGACATCACAAAACTAATTATTTTTGTGGTGATGTACTTTAAGAAAAGAGGAGGTTAAATTTGAATTGATTGTTTAAATTTTTGAGGTGTAATATAAATACTGTCTCTCATTCTTTTTTTAATTTTTTTTAAACACAAATAATTTTATTGCACAAATTTTGCTTTAAACAATTTACTTTAGGTATACAGCTTTTACCTAGTATCCCTAGTTGTTAATCACTATATAGCAAGGGATTTATTATTCAGCAAAGCTTACTTCAAAATAAATATTGTTAGTACCCTTTAGTACCTTTTCCAGATCATATATACAGTATATATTATAATTACGACACTTAGATAAACAGATAAATAAATAAATAAACATTTCTCTCATTCTGGACTACACTGCTTTTTTTTTTTGCGGCAGGTCGGTGGTTTTCTCAGGGTACTCTGGTTTCCACCACCAATAAACTGACCGCCACGATATAACTAAAGTATATAATCCATACCCTTGATCAAAGACTCTACTTCCATGAGTCAAAGTAGGGTCCAACTGAAGAGTTGATTATGAAAGCTGAGTTTTATGTCCAATTTTGTTAACAAGAATAAAACACAAATCAGACTTTTAAGTTTAATTTTGTCAACAAGAATGAAATAGACATCTATCTTCTCTGTCAAAAATCAATATGACAAAGACTCCATTCCATCAACAATGAAAAAGATTTATCGTTGATCAAAATAAACATTCTCAAGACCCTGCTTCTCAAACAAAGCTAACATGACACAAAAATAAAATCAATCACATACATTGTTCCGTCGACTTTGATCCGCGTGTTTGCACAATATTGGCCAACTTATTACTACCGGTAAACTAATTTATTTGTCGATGATAATGTCGATTCACTTTCCAAACCGCTTTTCGGTCACTCGTGTCACTAATCTCTTTCAATGTGTCGTAAAATTATTGAGTCGGTAATTCCTGTGTTGGCTCTAGCATTGCCTTACAGATAATTCATCGGAGTCTCTACAGAAATCAATTGATGCCTTTTGTAGTTATATTACTATAAAAGACTATAATAATTGGAGGGATTAATCTAGTTAGAACATAACGGTACAAATCTATTGGCGTGTATCAAATAAATAAATATATCTCTCTTAGAGAGAAGACAATGTAAACACAAGGAGAAGCAGACGTCACATTAGAATTAAAATTGTAACATTGAAAAATCTGCCTCACAAATCTATTGGCGTGTATCAAATACTATAAACATCTCTCTTAGAGAGAAGACAATGTAAACATAAGGAGAAGCAGACGTCACATTAGAATTAAAATGAAAATAATAAAATTGATAATCCTCCTTACATTAGAATTAAAAATGAAATTAATAAAATTCAATTAAAAATGCAACGAAAAATATCTTGGGACAGACGGAAGGACGAACGGATGGACAGAGGTAAAACAATATACCCTCCCTCCGGTGGAGCGGGGGTATAAAAAACTAAGGCAGAGACTGATTAGGTTCATCATAAATATTATACTTTCAATAATCTACCCACAATACACCTCTCAAACAATCTGTGTGTCTTTCTATCAATGTTTTACGATGATAACCAACAACACAGAATTACTTAGAAGACAATAAAACACTATTTCTATACCTATTCAATCGAACAGAGATAAGTATTAAACCTAAACTACTCAAGCATTTTTTTTTTACAAGGTGGAATATCTGTTGTATCTGATAGATATCAATGATTTACAATTCTAGATAAGAAAATCCCCCTGAGACAAGCCAAAGAAAAGAGAAAACAAAATTGTCTTGTTTTACATGCCGCTGTAATTTTACTGATAGCCTGCAGCAAGCCATCAAATCTACGACCAATGAAATATTGATGATAATAGACTGAGTTCCATACAACAGCTATTGGCTTTTATCGCCTAGCCTGGTATTTTATTCAAAAAATCATTTCTGATGCTTTCTTCTTTAATCATTAGGTTCAGTTATGGGACAATAAATGTATATTATTGGAGAGCGAAATAGCACCGATATTAAGCAGATCAATATCATGTTAACTTACAGTTTAGACTAGAGTGTATCTTACTTAAACATATTATTTCATTAAGTAATTCTTAAATTGTTAAATTGAAATAAACTGTTTACCACACTAGTAATGAAATATACATGTACCAGGGAAGTGAGTGGTCCTGTGTGTTGGAGGCATTTTTTCGCCTCTGTTTCTAAGATTTTTCTATTAGATTTTGAGTGGTCCTGTGTGTTGGAGGCATTTTTTCGCCTCTGTTTTTAAGATTTTTTTTATTAGATTTTGAGCGGTCCTGTGTGTAGGAGGCATTTTGTTGCCTGTTTCTAAGATTTTTCTATTAGATTTTGAGTGGTCCTGTGTGTTGGAGGCATTTTTTCGCCTCCGTTTCTAAGATTTTTCAATTAGATTTTGTGCAGTCCTGTGTGTAGGAGGCATTTTGTTGCCCGTTTCTAAGATTTTTCGATTAGATTTTGTGCGGTCCTGTGTGTTGGAGGCATTTTTTCGCCTCTGTTTCTAAGATTTTTCTATTAGATTTTGAGCGGTCCTGTGTGTTGGAGGCATTTTTTCGCCTGTTTCTAAGATTTTTCTATTAGATTTTGAGCGGTCCTGTGTGTTGGAGGCATTTTTTCGCCTGTTTCTAAGATTTTTCGATTCGATTTTGAGCGGTCCTGTGTGTTGGAGGCATTTTTTCGCCTGTTTCTAAGATTTTTCTATTAGATTTTGAGCAGTCCTGTGTGTTGGAGGCATTTTTTCACCTCTGTTTCTAAGATTTTTCAATTAGATTTTGTGCAGTCCTGTGTGTTGGAGGCATTTTTTCGCCTCTGTTTCTAAGATTTTTCTATTAGATTTTGAGTGGTCCTGTGTGTTGGAGGCATTTTTTCGCCTCTGTTTTTAAGATTTTTTCGATTAGATTTTGAGCGGTCCTGTGTGTAGGAGACATTTTGTTGCCTGTTTCTAAGATTTTTCAATTAGATTTTGAGCGGTCCTGTGTGTTGGAGGCATTTTTTCGCCTCTGTTTCTAAGATTTTTCTATTAGATTTTGAGTGGTCCTGTGTGTTGGAGGCATTTTTTCGCCTCTGTTTTTAAGATTTTTTCGATTAGATTTTGAGCGGTCCTGTGTGTAGGAGGCATTTTTTTGCCTGTTTCTAAGATTTTTCTATTAGATTTTGAGCGGTCCTGTGTGTTGGAGGCATTTTTTCGCCTGTTTCTAAGATTTTTTCGATTAGATTTTGAGCGGTTCTGTGTATTGGAGGCATTTTTTCGCCTCTGTTTCTAAGATTTTTTCGATTAGATTTTGAGCGGTCCTGTGTGT
>MJUT01017640.1:1157764-1191823 GCA_002080005.1 Gigantidas platifrons | reverse complement strand
AATTCGGTGTACCGCACGACTGATGACTATCGTTCCATGGATACCGAACCTTGCAAAATTATTGTGCGCCACACGGGCGCTTACATTTTACTTTCATTGCGTCATTTTTCAGCTTAATGCACAAATTGCGCATGGCGCTGGACTTTCCCGATCACTGAAATTTTAGCCAGAAGCGTACAAACACAGTCCGAAAGCGTATATTTGGACCAAATACGTAGAAACTATGCCCATAACGTAGTTGTAAACAGCTATGAGGTTATTTCAGAAACGTGTACTACACACAAAATGAGAAATCTACACCTTTACTAACAACTGTGTGGTTTTACAATAACGATGGTACCATCTTGTCCTCAAGTCCAGTGTAATTTGTCAATGATTTTTCAATCATACAAAGCCTCACATTAAATAAAGTCTGTATTGATCACGATTGTCTCGGAGTTGTACATCATCGTTTTGTTTTGGTCTAGCGAATATGTAGATTGGTATCTCTATAACTTAAATTAAACCAATGCTTTGATATAAATTACCAACTTTGATTAATTACCGAGATAAATTGAAATACTACAAAAGTTGTCAATGTTGTTCGTGTTTTTTAATCATCTTCATGATAGTACAGTTGTCACCCTCTTATCAGGTCACTCCCACCAAAGGTCACCTCTCTTATCAGGTCAGATTCAGATGCAGTCCTTGCGATGAGCACTGGTCCTCTGCCCCAAGAACAGTAAAACTTTGTTCAGACCAGTAAATTTTTCAATTTCTATTTAGAACTAAATAAAAAATAAATTCAAGAATTTGATTCAGACCAAAAAATCAAATTTTCATTTCGAGGACTGCAGATGCTCCAAGATGTGATCTTTCTAAATACAGTCCAGTCTCTCTGTTATTAGATCACTCCCACTAAAAGCCACCTCCCTCTTATCAGGCCAGATTTCAAAAGCACTGAAGTACTAATATACTACTACATTTTTCTCCTTAAGAGACACCATTTTTTAATGGCAGAAGGGGTGGTCTTAAATGAAGGGGACTGACTACTGTATTCATTTAATTGAATATCCCCATCTTTTCTTCCCATCATACTTTATATTATATTATATATATTGTTTAAAGGTCTTAATCGTCAACTGTGAATAATTACTACAGTACCCTAAGATACAGTAGTCCCCTACCCCGTTAAAAGGTACTCCTTCTGCAATGAAAAAAAAAGGTTTATTAGAGGGGTGACCTCTCTTGGGAGGGGTAATTTAGTAATATTTTACTATTTCATTATATCTGAAAAATCTGGCCTGAAAAAAAGAGTGTGGCCTTATAACAGGGGGGATAACCATAATTATACGTTCATTTTATGTCTCATTAATGCACTAATTTCTCCCAGATGCAAAATTATGATTGGGAAGAAAATGGGATCCTCAGTGTAATTGAAGCATAGAATAAATAACCTTTTCATGCTCTAGCATATATATTTTGTACATTATAAAATCACTTCACACAGCAAGAATTACCAGACAAAATCAATGACAGACCTCTCTCTATCTATTGACTAAAATATGACTTGATAAGGACGGAATTATTCATTAGGATCGTCCCGCCATTCAATTCTTTCACCTGCCTTAGAGCTGTTTTAACAACAAAACACCTATCAATGTCTAAAACGAATGGCGTTTTAATGTAACTCAGCCCATCCACTACAGGAAATCCACTCAACACGTAATGATCTTATTTCTTTTATCTCTTTTGTTCGTTTCATCCACGATATAATTTTCTGATCAATTGTATTAATCACTCCCTACCTTTTCCATTTTGCTTTTACAAAAAAAAAAATCCCGCTTAATGCACTAGTAATAAAATCGACATTACGATAAGTATGAGAAATCTTATGAAAAATATGAAGCCTTTAACAATATGGTGTGATGGTTGCAGGAAATTATCGAATGATGCTGTTTAATGATATCTTTCAGGTTCTATGGAAATGTAATTGGTTACAAAAATCGATGAATGCCTTGAGAAATGTATGGATGTCCGTATAATAACACTTCAATTGAATATCTCAATTTAACGTGTCGTCTGCTTATTTCAATTTCGGTGTAGAAAAAATTCCGATTTTCAATTCAGCACAGACAATGACAATCTGTTTATTAAATGTCTATAAAAGTGATCAATAAGAGCCTTTAAATGGATTTAACTGATTAAACTGTTCAAACGAAAAGATTTAAAACCACCGCAAAAAAAAGACACAATCCAATTCTATCCTAGCGATTTAAACTGCTCATGACTTTTGATTTAATTTGTACACTTGAGAAACGCTGGTATTATAAATATTTCATATTTGCTATGCTATAATATGAAAGGAGAACAGTATTAAAAATATTTATTTGCTTCAAAGGAAAATAAATTTTCAAATACATTCCTAACTACATGAACTGAAAAATGGTAGTATATAGGTACAGTACTTTATTAAAATTTTGATAAAATGAAATCTTTGAAGTTTTTATTTTAATAAGCCGAAGACAAGAATGTTCAACTAAATACCACAAAGTAAAGACAGATAACAGGACCCACCGTTAGAACGTGAATAAAATTATCAGTCATGGTCTATAATGTGAGGTGGGACAATTTCACCCGAGGGTTCTCATTTTCAAGTCAGAAATGATGCTTGCTAATTTTCTGATGAAAGAAAATATAAAAACAATCGTAGAATTGTTCCATCTCACATTATAGACCAACACTGATTATTTTTCTCATATTTTTTGGCAATTTATAAGATATTTATGTCCAACTCAACAATGGCCACCTTTGAAAATATCTTTTAGTTCTAAGCTATGATTTGATTTTTTTTGGTGGATTTTTTGGAGTTTTAATGCCACTTTCAGCAGTATTTCAGCTATATCATGGCGACCAGTTTTAGTGGTGGAGGAACCCAGAGTACCCGGAGAGAACCACCGACCCTGGGCAACTGGTAAACTGTATCACTTGTGGCTGTGAGTCGAGTGCACCCTTTTTTGTAATTTACAAGACTGGGCACGAACCCACAATGTATTGGTGATAGGCTTGTATGAGCTGTTAGATCCAACGACCTTAACTCATTGACCCACCCGCGCCCCATAAGCTATGTAGTTTAATTAATTAAAAACATATAAGATATTTGAAATTCAAATTTAGCATATGCATTTCAGTTTTATTTCCTAAATATAAAACTAAATAAGTAACTTGAAAGTAATAATACAGTAGTTTATAGTTGAAGGGAGCACATGTTGTTGTAAATCCACCTACCATATGATTATTACCCTGACAGCCCTCAGATTTTGAAACAAACTTGTAAGTTAGTATGGCAATAACAATAATAAGGTAGTAAGAACATGGAGAATTTGCTGAAAAAAATAATTTAAATTTACAATAATATTCATACCTGATGGCTCGACCCGACTCTGATTTCCCCCTGCGTGGTGGCCAGTCTTTTTGTCTTTGGGTTATATTCTAAAACATAGAAAAAGTAATCCTTGTCCGCACGGAAATCCTTCACTGAGAAGATATCTTGGAAATGCTGAACTTTACACTTCCCTCTGTGAAGAAAAAATGTGAAAAACAAACATGATACTAATGATATGGACAGTGAACCTTCCTAAGGATTCCATATAAAAATAGAGGATCCCTATGAATAGTGTAGGATCGTGATATACAAAATATTCTCTGATGGTGAAATTGTAAGCTGTCATAATAAATCTTACTACAAGCAAAAGACAAAAAATTTAAATAAATAGACCAAGCTGAATCAGATTTTGATTTTTCAGAAAATGAGAGAATTTTCATTTATGATTTAAAAAAACAGATACGCTAGCTGGCAGGATTGTATTTGATATTTCATTATTTATCATTTTTAATCAAACAGACCAAGTTGATTTCGATTTTAATTTTTCAGTCAATGAGAGAATTTCTATTTATGCAGCAAGATTTAACAAAATAGACACATACTAGCTAGGACTGTATTTGAAATTTAATTTTAATTTTTTTTTCTTCAAATGGTGCGTCTTCTCTCCTAGGGAAATAAATATTCTGCCAGACATATACTAGCTAGACTGTATTTCAAATTTTATTTTAATTTTTTTTTTTCAAATGATGAGTCTTCTGTCCTAAGGAAATAAATATCCCTTTCAGACACCCCCATTGAATATCAATTTGTATATAAAATAAAAACATATTCTATGTAATTAGTTTACTCCTTGACACATTACAAGATACTATACAAAAGCCGATATTATCAGGCGTCTAAATTAAATATCAATTTAGAACTATTTGATATATAAATCAATATTCTTTTCAAAGCCTGTTAAAACCTTGAATGTGATTGAAATCTGAAATGATTTTTTGTTATAACTCACCAGGGAGATTTTAAACACCAGTGATAAAATCCACTAATATTGCTCTTTTGATAGGGGTATGAGAAACGAGCTTATTTATGGGTCTTGCCGATAATTTTATACTTTATACATTAAGTAAAACCTTTAATAAGACGCTTGGCAGATGTGTTTTATATATCACAAAAAACACATTCCAAAGCATTAGACAAAGTACAAAAGTAGAAAAATAACAAACATTTTACATGTATATACAGTCAAACCTTGGTTAAAAGGACACCTCTATATAACAAATTACTGTCTATAAAGAACACCTCTATATAACAAATTACTGTCTATAAAGGACACCTCTATATAACAAATTACTGTCTATAAAGGACACCTCTATATAACAAATTACTGTCTATAAAGGGCAGTCTCATTTTTCCCATTAATGAATAGTGCATATAATTTTAACTTGTATTTAAAGGACAACTGCTCATAAAGGCCACATTTCAGGTTCCCTTGAGTGGCCCTTATACATAAAGGCCACATTTTCAGGTTCCCTTGAGTGGCCTTTAAACATGCATAAAGACCACATTTTCAGGTTCCCTTGAGTGGCCTTTAATCATAAAGACCACATTTTCAGGTTCCCTTGAGTGGCCTTTAATCATAAAGACCACATTTTCAGGTTCCCTTGATTTGCCTTTAATCATAAAGACCACATTTTCAGGTTCCCTTGAGCGGCCTTTAATCATAAAGACCACATTTTCAGGTTCCCTTGAGTGGCCTTTAATCATAAAGACCACATTTTCAAATTCCCTTGAGTGGCCTTTAATCATAAAGACCACATTTTCAGGTTCCTTTGAGTGGCCTTTAATCATAAAGACCACATTTTCAGGTTCCTTTGAGTGGCCTTTATATACCAGCTTGACTGTATTTATATTTATATACAGGAATGGCCTAATGGAATCAAGTTCAATCTACTAACTGTAAACCATACAAACTAACATGTCTGACACCTGAGTAGTTTGATTTCATGTTGATCACACTTATCTGGGAGGTAAAAATTCAATACACTAAATGTCATATAAAAAACAACAGCGTAGATGTAGCGTTTCATCGTTAACCTTTATTGGCAGAAGTAAGGAGTATGGCTCAACTGTTACAAGGCAAGAGGACAAAGATACCAAGACGTAAGGTTTAACCTTTATCGGCAGAAGAAAAGAATACTGATCAACAATAGGCTAGGTGCTGTTTGCTCTCATTTTAGGGTATGACTATGAGTTATGCTCAGGCCAAAAATAAAAATACATGTGTTTCCGCTAACCCTACCGACCCTAATTTTTAGTGTCTACCCTAAAGTTTTTTTTGGCCATTTTTGAACAAGCACTATTAAAGTCAGAATGTGTCCCCTGTAGAAACTAGTTAAAAACAATATAAAAAAAAATCTTTTTCCTACCTACCGACCGTAATATTCTAGAGCATGTTAGCGGAAGCACAGGTATTTTTTTTCTTGGCCTCATTATTGTTTGTCCTGAAAATAGCTGAAATACTGGTCACTGGACATTAAGTATAAATCAATCAATGCTCACTGAGTACTTTTTACTGCAACTGAACAGCAATAAAAGCACTGTTCCTTTACTTTTAATTGGTGTCTAAAAGTAAAGTTAGATAGTCAGTCTCTCACTTTCATTTACATCCATATCCCATATCCTTTCTTACTAAAACATCAATCACAAAACCTATATGCTTTCTACTATTTCATGTAAATGTCAATGATACACCATCTATGCCATTTATAGTTGACAGTGGAGCCCGAATATTTATTAGACACCAATGGTGGTTTAAAGCTCATTGATTTTGTGTAGAAGCTGATGTATATAAATGGTCTGACTTGTGTACATCAATTATTAATTATCTAGATAATGCTTTAGTGTTAATAAAATAAAGAAGTTAATCTGATATTCTACCACAAGCCAATCTTGATCAATTATAATCAATTCTTCTCCTACTTTAGTATATTGAGGTCTGGTATTATTTCTATAAAAATTAATAGTTGTACATTATGAGTGATAGAAATAATACAGGTTAGAGTTCTTGGTGTTTAGCACCACTTTCAACAATACATTGTTTTTTTTTGTATTTTAGTTATATCGTGAAGATCAGTTTTATTGGTGAAGGAAACCAAAGAAACCTGGAGAAAACCACCGACCCGCATCAAGTCACTGACAAACTTTATCACATCAAGTACACTTTGTCCTGAGCAGGATTTGAATTTACAACCCACTGATTGTGTATGTAGTTGTAAATCCAACAAACATATGATCACAGGCCCTGTCCTTTAATTAGGAAATATATATGTTTATTTACTACCGGTATATATAAATAGGATTAATACATGTACTGTTTATATATACAACAAATACTTGTAGTTGTTTATATTTACGACTAATACATGTATTATGTACTGATACCAATCCAAAATAATAAATAATTCCGTGTGAATATAAATACATACAAAGTACAAGGCAAAAACTTATTACATGATAGGTTCGTTAAGACATGCCAACAGGTAATTTACCTGGCATTATAACAAGTTAAGGAGACATACATTGATTACTACATGTACCTTACCTTAAAACATTCTATCATTAGCTTTTGTGGGATAATCAGACAGAATGTTCTTATTACTTAGTTTATGGATTTTCAGATAAAATGTTGGATTGATGGGGGGCACCCCCTTTTTTGTTAATTATAATCCAATATTTTCTTATGCTGGATTGATTTGAGGGGGGACGGGACCTCCCTTTTTTGTTCATTATAATCCAATATTTGCTTTTGCTGGATTGCTCTTTTTAGACAATTTGGTAGTTGTTTTAGCACTTTTTGACAATACATGATAAAAACTATACATACATTGTCTGATCATATCAAATTCATTTGCACATGCTGTGAAACAGGACAGAATTTTTTTACCTGTTTCTAAAGCTAGCACAAATAAATTCTACATTTTCCAACAATGTCCATATATTTTCTATATATATAGCTAACAGTTATTTTGATTGTAAACCAGTTTATTACTTACTACATACCTTAGAGATTTAACAGGATAGGTATCAGTAGAATTAGAAATAAAAAGTTCCCTAGATCTGATCAGTGGATCTTGAATAACTGAATCACATCCAGAACCTGAAATTACAGAAAAACAGAGAAAATTGTTATTATTGTCATTAAACAGATTGAATCTCATTATTTTTTACTCCATTGATTGAAATAGAGGTATTCTCGATACAACATTAAGTGATAAAGTTTGTAAGTGACTTACATGTTGTATGGCAGGTCGTTGGTTTGTTGGTTTTCTCTGGGTACTCCTGTTTCCTCCATAAATAAAACTGACCGCCATGATGTAACAGAAATATTGTTGAAAGTGGAATTAAATATCATAAGCCTAACTCAAACCATAAAATGTCCTTATTTTGTTAGTTTATTAGGAATAAACATCCTAACCTATGTCACACTTTGATCCCTTGTAATCAGACAATTTCTACTTTCTTCCAACATTTTTAAAGCAATAACAGTTCACTTTAAGATAATAAATATTCCATGATAAGATTGCCAACACAGCCTGTACAAATAATTGATCATGCAATTTGTATTACTACAGATTTTTGTCTATTAGACAATAAACATTATTAGACAATAAACATTAAAAAATATATATAAAAATGCATCAGATTTTTATACTCATAGATTTGCTTCTATAACTTATAAGATAATAAACATTAAAAAAAAAAAGTTTCCCACAAAAATGTCCTTTACGTTATTAGACGGGAATATTTATCGTCCATATTTTATATCTCTCTTCATTAAAGACAACGTTTCTATGACAATTTATTTCCATTTTAGATAAAAATCACATTATAACATCACATCAACTAATATAGAAAATCTCCGTCCATTAAGTCAGGAACGGAGACTGTCCAAATTATTTATTCATCCAAGGAATTACACGAACAATACAGAAATGTCATCTTTAGATCCACCGTGGACAATTATATATTCATGTACACATTCATGTCAATTCTCACTTAAGTTATCATGTCCTTACAAAAATATACAAAAATGGCTGTCAGGGCTTGGTAAATTAAGGACATGATGAATATGTTCTTCACCGACAAATCAGGGAAAAAAAATATCTGACCTCACAAAACGGCCGTTAAAAGTTAAAGTCACTATCTACATTAGAAATTGTCATACAGATAGAGAAACATATCCTTAATCGAATAATATTTTTTACACCCCCCCCCAAAAAAAACCCAAAAACCAAAAAAACAAACAAAACAAAACAAAATACAGCATGCAAATAAAATACTTTTATATCTATGTTCAAGTCACCATCCATTTTAGAAAGTTGTCACACACACACACATAGCAAAACATAATTTAATGCATAACATTCTTTATCACCCCCAAAAATACAGCATGTAAATAAAAATACTCCTATGCCTATATTGAAGTGGCTCACCATTGAAGTCACCCTCTACTTTAGAAATTTCTCACACACAGAGAGAAACTTATACCGCATGTTAAAGTCACCATCCACATTTAAAATTTGTCACACACACACAGAGAAATCTATACTGCATTTAATCTTGTTTTTTATGTATATTATCATGCTTCACAAAATATCTGATAAGAAGATCTTAATAATGTCTTAACATACAACTTAGTATATCAGCTTTCAACATTTACCTATAAATATCAACACTTAAATACCAAAGTGCTTTAAATATTTTAAATTAAATTTTATTCTTATATTAAAAACTTTTTTTTATAAATAACATTATTAATCTTAATTGGTTCTCTTTATTTTTAATTTTAGTTTGTATTCAATTTAACACCACTGTAAACCAGTTTCAAAAATGAAACAAAATAATCCTTAAAATTACCATATACACAACTTATAAAATTAAATGAAGTTCAGAGATTAAAACAGGACTTTAGAAAAAAAAATTCCACTTGACCCCAAATTTACCGTAAAACCAATTTTGACATAATCATATTCAAATGTACAAATGTACATGCAGTATAGTTGAAAATGGCCTTAAGACTTAAAAAAAAATAATAAAATAAAAATTGGGGGGTGGGGACTAGGGGAGGAGTGTAGAAAAACAGAAATGTCTAAACTAATACAACAATTATAAAAAATCTCCTTTCTAATTTCTTACCTTTCACGAATCCAATATTTCCAATAACAATATTTTATAGCTATACAAATCCTTGCAGTTGATAATGACTTTGAACAGACAATTTTCACATTATCACAAAACTTGACCTTTAAGTACCAAATTGGTATACAAATAATGCAATATATGCACATAAATACTTCTGTGAATTAAATCAAGAATAAATATCCTCCTCCAGGGGTAGATTTAATGCAACAAACAGTTTCTCCATTATAAAAGTGCATTTCTATTCTTTCATCAGATACACAAAGGTGACCGACTACACACATACATAAATGTACACACACTGTTGTTATTGACACAAATTATCTGTTAAAGATCCAATAATTGATATCTCCCCCACATACATACACACAAGTAAACAAATCAGCAGGTTAATTATTGTGGTTCTATCTCCTCCTCATACATAACACTCTGCTGCTTTAACATTGTTTATTATTGTAGCTGTGACTCTGATCAATATTACACTCTATTTATATTCACTTAAAACATTCCTCATTATAACACAGCCAGGCTATATTACTTTTCTCTGCTTAACAAATTCATTTCAGATGGTTACATTTAAGATTTTCCCCCGATTTACAGTCAAATCTGCTTTAGTGTCAGACCACCTCTATTAAACAATAACTTCTAAAAATTAATTTTAAATTTTCAGTTAATTTCCTTTTAAGTGACCACCTCTATTAAACAATAACTTTTTAAAATCTAATTTTAAATTCTAAATCAATTTTAATTTCCCTTCAGTGTAATTCATAGTTAATTAAACCTGTATATATAGTGACCACAGTTCTTGAAATGAAAGCTTGAATTTGCTGGTCCGAATCAAATCCTTGAATTTATTTTTAAATAGTTCCTAAGAAAAAGCAAATTTATAGGTCCAAACCAAGCTTTACTGGTCTTGGGCCAGAGGAGCGGTGCTCATCGTAAGAGGACTGTGACCACCTGTCTTATGTGACCCTATTTCAATGTTCCCTTTAAAGGTCACTTTAAGACACATTTAAACATTTTACCGTATTTTTTATAATGTACATGTATATCAATTAACCAAAAGGGGGGGGGGATTGAGATGTGATTAACACTGTCATTATCTACTTAATCAGGATTAGGATATAATCTCATGGGACAACACAATAATAACTTCTTTACTTCTTATCACAGATTATTAAGACACACACATTTCATTCAGATGTCACCAGCACAGAAATAGTAGGTCTTGAATCTTTGGACATTATCACAACATAGTATTACTGCTGCACCTCATAAATTTAGAACATATATCACCTGTTTAAAAGTCATTTAATTTTAACTTAACAGAGAAACTTAATGACTATTTCTTTTGGATTAATTTACTGGAGGTTTGTTATAAGAAAGTGGAAATGGGAAATACTATGGGCTTAAGAAAACAATTTCTCTTTTGGATTGACACAGATCTGGTCAAAATATTTTTATATAAGCACATGTATACGTACACTTTCAATTAAAATATAACCCTTTGGATTTGTACAGGGATAAATCTTAACAGGGACCCAGAAAACCAAGATCACTAAAATTTGGCCTGAGGTCTTGAATATTTTCAGACAGTAGCCCAGCTGGCTACTTAAATTTCAAATATTTCATGTGCAGTCAGTCACCAGTTGCTGGGCTTAAGAATTTTGGTTGTTATTTTAGGGATCCCAGTTGGCAACTGTAGCAAAAAATGCTTATGTTTGTCCCTGTTGTAATACACAGGCAGATGGCTAGACTAGAATGACATTAAATTTACAAGATTTGAGAAACTGATAAGAAGCATTCATTAAATATTTTATTTTTTTAGTGAAAGGAAGCATTAATTAAATGTAAACATATTTGTAATGACATTTAAGTATCTGGTTAAATAAATTACTAAATATATACAGCTTATAAAAAACTTCTCTAGAACAAATTATGCAATACATACAGCTTATATAAAAAAAAACTCCTCTATACAAATTTAAACTATAGTAATACACCTATAATTGACTTCAATTAAGTGTCAAAATCATAATATAGCAATACATCACAACAGAGTAATTCAAAAATCAATTTCTATAACCAGATTATAATGTTTATAACTGCCTTAAGGAAGAATGTAATCCTATTTTGTTCTAAAGATGAAAGAGGGTGAAATTAATATACAGTACTTTTTTTTTGTATATACAAGTCAATTAATCTAGAACATATATAAACCAACAGCACCTTGAATGACATGATGGTCGTCAATCAACCATAAAAAGATATATATGCAGGTGTTCATAAAGAGGGAATTAATCTGGAATGAAAAAGTGGCCTTATACAAGCGGTGGCCTCTCTTTATGGGGAAAAAGGGGGGGGGACAATTTAGTAGTATTTCACTATCTTAGAGCATGAAAATCTGAATCTGGCCTGACAAGAGGGATGACCTTTGCTGAGTGTGGGATTGTAATAGGGGTGGCCTCTCTTGAGGGGGGACAATTTAGTTGTATTTTACTATCTTAGCATATCTGAATCCAAACCTGACAAGAAGGATGACATTTGCTGGGAGTGGACTCTCTTTCATAAGGGATAATTTAGTTGTATTTTACTATACTAGCACAGCTGAATCTGGCCTGATAAGAGGGTGGCCTTTGGTGGGAGTGGCCTTATAAGATAGGGACTACTGTATTTATATAGGTCATTTCTTGGTGCATCTGAAATCTGGCCTGATAAGAGAGGGCCTTTGGTGCAGTTTAAAAAATTACAGCAAATCGTAAGCAGGCCGAAAGGCAAAAACACATTTCCTTAAAATCTAGACCTCTTTCATTAAAATTTTCAGAAATTCTATAAGCCAGTCCAAAAAACAACACAGTCCCGGGCCTCCTGACTTGCACTAATTTTAATCCCTGCTTTGGTGGGAGTTGTCTTATAAAAGGGGAGACTACTGACTACTGTAGAAAGAAAAATCAATTTCCATGAAAATAAGAACATGTAATGATGGTTTAATTTACTACCTTTATGATTGATAGCAGTGTACTGAGGACTTGACAATTACTTGTCCTTGATATGACAGATGACATGAAATGTGTTGTACATTTTTGTAATTATCAACTAATCATCTACCACAATCCATGTAACACATCTACCACATTCCATGTAACACATGAAAATTGTCAACCTTTTTAATCATCTACAACAATCCTTGTAACACACTAAATATTATCAACCTTTTTAATGATTTACCATAAGACATGCAACATAAACAATTGACAACATTTTTTAATCATCTACCACAACCCATGTAACACACAAAATTTAGTCAATCTTTTTAATGATTTACCATAAGCCATGCAACATAAAAAAAAATTTACAACCTTTTTAATGAATTACCATAAGCCATGCAACATAAAAAATTGATAACCTTTATAATGATTTACCATAAGCTATGTAACACACAAAATATAGTCAACATTTTCAATCATTTATCACTGCATTTTGTATATACAATTATATGATGGTCTATGTTTAAATGGTATTGGTTATTTTCTCATTACTCGCTACATTTTTGCATTTTTCATAGGAATTTGTATAAAGTATGGGGTGAAATGTGAAACTAAATTATACATGTATCACAGACTCATAAAACTGTGGTGGCAGCCATCTTGGATTTCCAATCAATTAAACAACAAAAAACTTGGTAAAGGACCATACAACTATTACTATTAAGAAAAGTTTGAAGATACCATAGGGATAAACAGAAGTCATAAATTCAAATTAAATTCCCTATTTTAGGCATGTTTTTACTACAAAATGTGTATTTTTAATAACATTTTGAGGAAACAAATTATAAATTGCCTACCTATATGTGCCTACCCAGGCCACTTCTCAAATTGTGAGTCCGGAAACAGCAAACCAACTATTTTTTCAAGCATCAATGGCTCTTTAAAAAAAATATTCGGGAGCATAAAAATATCAATATTCCTTTCAGCACTGGGCCACTGAAACCTAACTAAGTAACAATGACTTGAACATTATAAACGAAAAATATTTACTAGACAAATCCTGTTATAAAAGACGTTTAAAATGTAATGTCTTGTAATTAACAACTTATGTACATAAAACAAAATAAAGTACTTAATCTACTTAATTTGTGGCTTACAAATCCTGTGTTTAAGCTCTCTTTGTCTAGGAGCGATTTTCCTTTTCTAATATTTTGATCATTATTGAAATTAATCTTTAATCATCTGAAGACAGAGTTGAAATATTATAACCCACATGTACATATCTGTACATTTTTGCAATGTATACATGTACAATGGAACTTGTCTAAACTAAACCCAAGTCAAATCTGTCTCATGTGACCTTCCAAAGGAACATCAAATTGAAACAGGGTCAAATAAGACAGGTGGTTACTAAACACCTGCTAGAAAAACAAAAACAAGCTTCTGAGGGGCTTATAAAATAGTGTTTTCAAGATGTCAAATTAGAGTTCAGGAGAGTGCCAGAATGCAGGATTTTGCACCATTTATCCCAGAGCTTCTGTGGGCCTTGAGCCGCCACCAGACCCCCTGGTCGTAAAGGGCCAATTCATGTTGTGGGGGCTACTAGGCTAAAAAACCTAGGGGCCCTGCTGGCTACTTACTGACTTTTTTCTTATTTCTACCCCTGAATTTAACTGTGAATGGGAAATCAAAAATAAGGTCACATAGTAAAGGTAAAAGTTATTACTTAATTAATAATACAGGCAGGTTTGAATAGTAAAAGTTATTACTTAATACAGGCAGTTTTGAATAGTAAAAGTTATTACTTAATACAGGCAGGTTTGAATAGTAAAAGTTATTACTTAATACAGACAGGTTTGAATAGTAAAAGTTATTACTTAATACAGACAGGTTTGAATAGTAAAAGTTATTACTTAATACAGGCAGGTTTGAATAGTAAAAGTTATTACTTAATACAGGCAGTTTTGAATAGTAAAAGTAAAAGTTATTACTTAATACAGACAGGTTTGAATAGTAAAAGTAAAAGTTATTACTTAATACAGGCAGGTTTGAATAGTAAAAGTAAAAGTTATTACTTAATACAGGCAGGTTTAACTATAATATTCCTCTGAAAATTCAACCCAATAAGACTTAGATTTGCTAGCTTACAAATTTTTGCATATTTGTTCTTCCATCCCTCGACGGGATTCAAATGCCACCCATTTGTACACTGCGACACCTCTTCAATGTATTTATCCCCACTATGTGGGGCCGTCGTGGCTGTGATCATATGGTAGTTGGATTTATAACTACCTGTGCAATGAGTGCCTATCACTACTGAGTTCAACCCTGTTCCTGGCGAGGTGTGATAATTTGTCAGTGACTTGAGACAGGTTGGTGGTTTCCTCCAAGTACTCCTGTTTCCTCTATCGATAAAACTGACCGCCCCGATATAACTGAAATATTGTTAAAAGTTGCAGGCATTAAACACCATAAACCAAACTAACCAACCCCACTAAATAGTAATTATCCTACATCCTGTAAATCAATTTTTAACCAGCTTGTAAACCAGACAATTATTACATTTTAATTTGTCTTGTAACAGCACCATAAAAAACAATTGATTACCTTTGTTCTCATTAATATTGATACAAATGAACTAAATAACATTAAACTAATGGTAAATAAAGAATTCAATCAATCATTAACATTTATACAAAACCCTTTTTTTTTAATTCTGAAATTCCAATAAAATGCTTAAAATGTAAGGTTCTATATGCACATGATCATTTCTTTAGTTTGACTTAACCTAGCAAAGGGTAATGGCATAAGGTAAAGAGGTTCTGTGGTATTGGATAACCCATTTTCACTAAATGATTTAGAAATATCACATAATCCAAGAGGAAAGATTCAGAAACGAACACAAAACTACTATGGCATATGGCATTGGAAATTCAGGTCATTGTTTGGGACAAGCATAACAATGTGGCAGGGTTAAATCGGTTAATTGTATCCTGACACTCCTCCACAAATTCTGCCTGTAAGTTTTCAGTTTATACCTTCTAAATCGACCAGGATGGCTTAATCTCATTATAATACAAACTAACTATTTATTGTCTAATGTTTAGACACTCGAGTTGTAATATGACATTAAAAGCTCTAATCAATAAGAATAACATGATTAAGGCTTGACCTTTTAATAAAACTCTTCCACAATTTTTTTCCTTTCAACAAATCCTAGTTACTACACAAATTAATACTACTAATTACTTTACAACAACAAAAAACAGTCATTCAATTAACGATTAAAAAACTCATAAACACCAATATTTCCTCATATTGATTTTTTCCGCCAGAGTTGCAATATGACAAGCATTCAATTCAATAATAGGTCTAAGTTACTCTGCTATTTAACAATGAAATAGCTTTTGTATGGGAAAATCATAATAGCATTGGTTCACTGAGTAGATTATAAGCTTTTTAAAGATTTTTAGACCTGTAAGTTGAACAGCTACCATTTTAATTATTGACTTATACGACACACGATGCCTGACCATACAAATCTTTAAAAAAGTTTGACAAATTTTTAATTAAGGATTTTTTTTCGTAAGGTACTTAGCGTGACTTTAAATACTTATATTTGGTGTCAGATCATTTATTCTCGGCTGTATATGATTATTTTAAGATTATTTACGCCCTAATCCCATAGAGTTGATTACAGAACCTATTGTATAATATTAACAGCAGTTAAAAGCTAATATTTTATACAATAAATCCTAAATAGTTTGGGGGATCATTGAACAGCCCTCATGTTTAACTGTAAGATTAATATTCAATGTATGTACATGTATGCACTAGTTTTTAAACCACTAACCAAAAGAGAACAATAAGATTTGATATATCTACAAACAAAGAGACAGTTTAACCTTCCTGTGGTGGTTAATATCATATTAAATATACATTCATTATGTTGTGTTGTTGTTTTTCATTTTTAACTTTTTTTTGTATGAATGCTACATACGTATTAATTATCATGTTTATTATTAGTTACATGAAGTGTGTTACATGTTGATGCCCCTTATTCTCTCCCCCCCCCCACCAGTGGGCCTGTGATTGGCTAATTAATAGTCTTGTATTATATATACATGTATACATGTATATGGGGGGGGGGGGGGGGTTTGGGCTATGGTGTTTAATGCCCCTTTCAACATACATATGTGTTTATGGTGTTCAATGCCACTTTCAATTATATTATGGCAGTATATATATAAATAAAATAGAAGTTTTTTATTCTCATAAACTGAATACATGTAGTTACTGAGAAGTCAAATTTCATTAAACATATAAAGTTTTGTACATTTGTTACAATTACAAGTTAAAACCCTAATATTTCAACATTCTTCCAAAATAGATCATGGCTCATTGGATTAGAATTATGGAAGTTGAACTTACACCTAAGAAAATATTTGAGTTTCTTTGTTGTGGATGGAAATGGGAAGTATACAAAGGAAAAACTGCCAAGCTTCTGTAGATTTCTGACAATCTTGATTACATAAATGTTCTACGGAGTAGTTAACTTTGCCAACGGAGAGGAGTGGAGCTGTTAATAGTAGTACTGATAATTACGCACCAATCACTTAGGTTGATATAAATACTTCTACTGGCCACTGACATCATGTCTAAATATCTTGGACATTTGTAATCAGGATTCTAGTTACATTGTATTAACATTTATACTCTGTACTTGTTTATAAATCCGAAAAACTGAAAATAAATGTGCTTATAGTGGCAAGTATAAAATTGAAAGAAAAATAATACCCCACCTCTTTTTCCTTAAACCTGGACAAGTTGGGAAATAATTTTAGATACAGTCAAACCTGTATTAAGAGGCCACCTTTGGGACAAAGAAAAAGTGGACTTATAAGACAGGTGACCTCTTAAAAGAGGTTCAATTCATGTGACATTTTCTATGACTGGACAAGAAAAAGGTGACCTTTCAATACAGGTGACTACTTAATAGGTGATCGCATGGACTGCGGTTTGACTGTAATTAGATTTATCTTCTAGTTGTTGAATCAATGAGAAATTGATGAGTACTGATTACACAGTATAAATTTTCCAATAAAAAAAAATTGTGATCGTCAACCAAGTATAAAATTATACATTTATTAACAGATCACAGTTGCTGCTAGATATCTTTACTGACTTGGTAAAAAAAAAATATAATACAAACTGCTAGTGATCATGTTAAACCCCCTCAGGAAAACCATAAGCTGATAAATTACTGTGAATCAATATGGCCACTGACAGGATCGGGCAGATCAAATTTCTTCTCCAGATACAAATCAATTTCCTTACAGAGAAAAGAAGATTACTTAAGCACTTGTATAGATACTTCTTAGGTGAATCAGTTTAACGGAGTTCAAAACACCTTGGGATTTCATCATGGAGGCAAAAGCCAACACTTTCTATTCCTTATCATTCTCGTTGCAGCCTTTCACACTAGAATTTGATCAGCTAGCTTTAAATTTAACAGAGTTCAAAACACCTCGTGATTTCATCATGGAGGCAAAAGCTGACACTTTCTGTTCCTTATCATTCTCGTTGCAGCCTTTCACACTAGATCAGCTAGCTTTAAATTTAACGGAGTTCAAAACACCTCGGGATTTCATCATGGAGGCAAAAGCCCACACTTTCTGTTCCTTATCATTCTTGTTGCAGCCTTTCACACTAGTACTTGATCAGCTAGCTTTAAATTAAATGGAATTCAAAACACCTCGGGATTACATCATGGAGGCAAAAGCTGACACTTTCTGTTCCTTATCAATCTCATTGCAGCCTTTCACACTTAATCAAAAATAAAACCCAGAATCTTCATCTGATGACAGCCATCAAGTCAATTATTGTATTCAGGTGGAATAAAATCTACCCAGCATGCATTAGACAAGGATTTCTACCATCAAAATTGACTGGGCTCTGTCTGAATTTTTAACACTTCTCAGGCCTAGGGCTATTGACAAGTGAATCACAGGTGTGATGTGATATATACCAGCTGTGTTACCTTCCTACAATCATCATCAGCTGGGCCATTATGGTTGTGATATAATAACAATGTAAAATTGTTGAACACATTATTTATTAATATTTACATGATATAAAATGAAACATCAGTAAATGAGGGTGTAGTAGTGTAGCCTTTAAACAGACAACATGGTATATATACGTGAGTTGAAGCGATCATTTTGTCAACGGAATTACATATCTCATAATGCAATCAGTGTCTATCACCTCTAAAGTTACTCCTACTGGTGGAGAGGTGTACTTGATACAACTTAATATATCGTGATGGTCAGTTTTATTGATGGAGGAAACCGGAGTACCCGGAGAAAACCACTGACCTGCGACAAGTCATTGACAAACTTTATCACATAATGTTATATCGAGTACACCTCACCTGAGCTGCATTTGAACTCACAACTTCAGTGATGATAGGCACTGATTGCATAGGTAATTGTAAATCCAACTACCATACGGTCATGACAGTGATTAAATTAAAGGATCCACCATTTAACCATATTGGGAGGGGGTGGTATATTTTCCCCGAGACAGAAATTTTTCACATGAAACAAAAATCAGATTTTTTTATAAAAAATCAGTAACGATAATCTTTATTCATATTTTTACAAACAATTTTGTTGAAAAGTGCAGAGTCTGATTATTTATTGCGTGGGCGCATTATTAGTTCAAGATATCTTTTTCTATTAAATTTTTTTTTTTTAAAAACATTGAATACGAGAAAGGTCCATGACATTACTATGAATTTTGAAACAATATCTTTACAACATTTTTTAAACTGCATATAAGTACATACATTTTAACAAATCACAAATGACATGTTTACATTGTTCAGTGTTTAAAGTAAAATGATTACAAAGCTGTCTACAATATAATACTTTAAAGGCATGTGTACATTACAAAGTAAAAAGGTAAAATGTCCTGAGGGACTTGACAGGTTAAACAGATTTATTGAAGACTATGTACACAGACCTACATGTCTATAAACTTGTGTTAATAAACTTATTGTTATATAGTGTTAGGGAGGGTCAGGTGTGTCATAACGCCACTTTCAACATTATTTCAGATACAGGGTTTGGGTTAGTATTATATATGTGTTTAACGCCACTTTCAACAGTATTTCAGTTACATCATGGCACCTATCACTTATATTGGTGGAGGGAACCAGATTTTCCTATTCTCAGTTACATCATGGCACCTATCACTTATATTGGTGGAGGGAACCAGATTTCCCTATTCTCAGTTACATCATGGTGCCCATCACTTATATTGGTAGAGGGAACCAGATTTTCCTATTCTCAGTTTAACCAGTTGGTTAAATTTTCGTCAAATTTTTACATTTAATTTTAATTTTAGATTTAATTTGTGTATGAGAATGCATGCCAATTCCCTTTCGACAATTAACAATTTTTGAAGTTTTGGTCATGCGAGAAACAGATTGTCCTGCTACCAGTGGCTTACTATATTTCTCCACTAATCTCAAGTGGAGAAATATAGTAATCGCACTGTATCTACACAGAGAGAACCTGCTGTAAGTCACTAACAATCTTGACAATCATGACTATATTAAGTTGTATCATATACACCTCACCATGAGTAGCAGGTTTAGTTTAGGTTGTTTATATATTCAATAATATTTCAGTTATATCGTGGCAGTCAGTTTTATTGTTGGAGAAACCACCAACCTGCTGCCAGTCACTGATAAACTTGATCACATAAAAATGTTGTACAAAAAAGTATTAAATACACCTCTCCATGAACGGGGTCCGAACCCACAACATTAGTGGTGATCAGCACTGATGGCATAGGTAGTTATAAATCCATATGATCACGACAACAAAGGCCTGCATTATAAGGTAGATATGTAAATATATCATAAGAATATGATAGCTGCACTGCATGTACATATACCATATTATCTGTTAGACATGACTTACACCCTCAATTATATTTCATACTTTCAAGTGTTATCAGTAAATATGATGTTAAACAATTTTACATTGTCATTATATCAAATTCCAGTTTCAGGATAAATACTTAATATTTTGATAAATGAAGATAAATATTTCATTCTTCCTTAAAAGACAACAGATTATAGATCCCAAGTAATTCAAATAACAAGGGCAATGCAAAGCGTGGCGTATTCCCTCCCCTAAAATTTGACCCAGTGACCTTGACAATCAATAGGATTCCAGATTCTCTTAAGGACTAAGTATGTACATGTACCAAGTTTGGTCAAAATCCATTGAAGGATGTTGATTCTAGAGTGTTCACAAGGATGTTACGGAAGGACGGTAGCGTTACTATATCCCTTCGCAACTTCGTTGGCGAGGGGATAAACAAAAATACAGTAGCTAGCCCCCCTCTTATAAGGCCACACCCTCTGCAATGAAAAAGTGGCCTTTTGTGGTTTCTTTTGAGAGGGGACAATTTAGTAGTATTTTAATTTTTCAGTACATCTCAAATCTGGCCTAGTAGCAGGGGTGGTCTTCTTTTGTGGGAGTGGCATTAAAAAAAGATCAAGGTTATACTGTTTCTGTTAAGTCACAATAACTCAAGGTGGAAGTGGTTCTTATTCATCTAACCACAATAACCACAAACATATGCCATGTAACAATCTTCTTAGTTTTTAACATTATATGTTGTGAAGCCTCCCCTCCAGTAGAAAGGAATAGCACAAAAATATTTAGAATTTTTGTTTTTTTATCAAATTTCCCATATGATTTTTTGACAAGCATCACATTTTACAGCGTTACATATTTTCTTGAAAGCCCTTTGTGGAAGGGGGATAGTACCAAAAAAAAAAAATATATATATATATATATATAATATATTTTTTTTTGGATTTTTTCTTTATCAAATTTTCCGCCCTGTGGAAAGGCGGATAGCACAATATTTTGATTTTTTATTTAATCAAATTTCCCATTGTATGATTTTTTGACAATTAAGCATCATTGTTTCTACAGCTTACATATTTTCTTGAAGGTCCCTTGTTGGATAGTACAATAATTTTTTTTTTTTTTTTAATCAAATTTCCCACCCTGTGGAGGGGGATAGTACACTATTCTGATTTTTTTCTTTATCAAAATTCCTACCCTGTGGAGAGGGATACTAGCACACTATTTTGCTTTTTTCTTATCAAATTTCCCACCCTGCGAAGGGGGATAGCAGACTGTTTTGATTTTTTCTTTATCAAATTTCCCGCCCTGTGGAAAGAGGGATAGCACAATATTTTAATTTTTTATTTTATCGAATTTCCCATTATTTGTATTTTTGACAAGCATCATTACCCTTTTTTCTGTTTCACTAAACACAAGATATCTACTTTTATACTTAATGAACATCAATCTGACACCACAAATGGGAACAAAAACCCATTACATCTCTCTCTGTGCAGTAAAATATTTTACTACCAAGCTTTAAAATGTTGTAATTCCATTATGTATCATTCATGCATTCATTTCCTTCAATCAGACAGGCACAAATCCATAATTAAATACACAACAGCTTATGCCAGTATTTACTGTGGTAATAATCTCACTCAGTCTTTCCCAGTGTTAGAAGGAGTATTACAAAACCAATTGCAATTTTCAAATTAATTTTTTTGCATGTTTGATTGAATGGTGACTCTATCATTTGTTTAATGTGGTTTTAACTTCAAGGAGAAGTGGGTTATATAAAACAGGATGACTGCACCTTAGAATACTTTATTTGTATTTCAGATACATACAATACATAACCCTTCCTCTCACAATGTCTTGTAAATAAAATTGTTTTAATAATTATTCTAGAGTAATTAACTCTTAGAGGTACATTTTGAGTTTTCTTAATAACAATATTGGCCCTGACTGACAATTTGAAATGTCTTGGAGTATATCAAATAACAATACTGGCGTTGACTGACAATTTCCTGATCCCTTGGAGTTTTCACAAGGACAATATTGGTCCTGGCTGACAATTTCCTGATTGCATGGTGTTTTCACAAGGACAATATTGGCCCTGAACTGACAATTTCCTGATCCCTTGGAGTTCTCTCAATGACAATATTGGCCCTCAGCCTGACCGACAATATCCTCAATCCTATATAGATTTCACAAGGACAATATTGGTCCTCGGTTGGACATTTCCTTGTTTTCTCCTTTCCCCTGGAGTTCAATATGTTCAATTGTAACCAGCATGTTCATTTGTCCATTATTGGATTAATTCTTCTCTCTCTATGCTAGTTATTGATTATAGGATGGTATTCAGATTGATCTGAAGGCTTCTTGTTTTAATAAAGGTTTATAGATCATGTGAAAGCATTACTAAATCCTCTTAGAACACGATTGTTTTAATTTCAAATCAAACCACTCTGACCAGACTTATCAATGTCATTTTTTCATTGTTTAAAGACTTATATTATTCTAACTTTGACTGAGACCTGGCTTATCAATGTCACTCTTTTTTCTTGCTGATAAAAGCTGTTTATTATTTCTAACTTTGAAAATAAATCATACTTTTACTAGCTAGCTAGAAGCCATACCAAGGTTTATCGGGAGAAAATTCAATATTTGTATTGGTATAATGTATTTTTCTGATGATTTAAAAGAATCAATCCATGGAATAAGTAGAATCTGCTTCAATTGTAATTGGAGATTTTGCCATTATCTTTCTAATTCAAAGCTTCATTCAAATTAGGCATGTTGAAGCAGTGGTGTGAAATGTTTGGGGAATTGAAATGAAATTGCAGGTCTCCAATCCTATAGAACTTAACTCCTGCATTTGTTAATCACGAACAACTATAATTGGACAAAAGAATAATTACGAGCAATACAAATTTATTTTCTTCCGGTAACTGAAACTGATGATTCTACATGTAATAAAAGGTACAGAATAAATGTCAGAATTTTGTCCTTGGTAATTCACAGCACTAATGATTCGTAGAGTCAATTTCTGTTTTTTTTTATTGACTGACGATTCTAATGAAAGGTAGATAAAATTTCCAAAAAATTTCCGGTATTATTCTTGTAAACTGACGATTCTGATGAAATGTTTAGAAAATTGATCTTTCCTTATCTCTATGATCTATTTGTACACACATCAAAGTCAGATGTTCAAGATAAACACTACTGAAATAAGAGATTTATTGAAAATAAAAATACAAATGTTGTGTAAGTGCAGAAATAGGCAATTCATGGAACAAGCTTTTTGATCACTTCAGTGCCTTAGAAGGTCACTAACATCCAGGCCACTCTTTTTTAATAATGATTGAGCCAGATTTCAGATGCTCTGAGATACATGTACACAAAAGTATTACTAAATTGTCCCTCTCAAGAGAGGCCACGTCTCTTACAAGGCCACTCAATCAAAGCTAACCCTTCTCATTGGGCCAGATTTCAAAATGAACGGAGAATAAAATACTACTAACCTGTCCCTCTCAAGAGAGGCCACCCTGAATTTTTTCCCATTTCATTTTGTATTGTGAAATAAGGTTCCCTGGTTCTTGGTGAATATTGATGTGAAAAGAAAATTTAAGCAGTGATGATCAACAATTTTATCAAATTCAAATTCAAATTCAAAATTTTATTGTCATTAAACAATACATTTTGTGACAATTATACACATAAACAGACAGGTAACAAAGAGAACAATTAATATCAACAAAACAAACAGCCACTTCTCACCTCAGATTTGTTGGACATTTGTCATCACACATGCAAATTGGCATGTAGCAATCTTTTCTACTCTAGATTCCTTGTGTATTTTTCTAACCATTTTCCCCCCATGTTTATCATATTATAAGAGTAAATTTTACATCATTAAAAAAAAAACCTACATTTTAGCATTCTGGCAATGTTTATCTTCAACATAATTAGTTGCTATGGTAGTATATCAAAGTAATTTAGCATTTTCTTGTTATTCTGAGATCCCTGTTTAGATTAAATAGTTTCAAGTGCAGCCAATTTGATAACAAATACTTGATGAGGAAGAAATAAATAAATTACCAGTATACAGAGGGTTGCCACTAACATACTTTACGGAATTCTCAATTATTACCAAAACAAAAATGGCAACAATGAAATAACCTTCTTAAAAAAAGATTGAAATTTTTTTTGAAAAAAAAAATTAAAACATGAAAACAAAAAATACCACACTGTCACAACAGTTCCAAAATATCACAAGAACAATCAGAGAGAAAGTGGCAAAATCGATACCCCCAACACACATTATATACACAAAAAATGCTACAACAAAGCATTGTAAATTATAACATGTCTTTTTTTTATAATTGACACATAAAACAAATTAACATGTACATGCTGTTAATTACATTATTTATGTCTGTTTTCTTTCAACTTTTTACATATTTATCATCTTGTATGATATGGGTTTATTTCCCAAAACAACTACATTAAATGCACACTTTAGTATACGACTCAATCATTTAAAATCAAACTTAAAGAATAATTAAGATTTAACATTACATGCTTGAGTTTATTTCCCAAAACAACTAGAATGGTACTCAATCTAAATATTTAAAATCAAAAGTAAAGAATAATTAAAATTTAAAATTACATGCATATGGGTTTATTTCCCAAAAACAACTAGTATGGTACTCAATCTAAATATTTAAAATCAAACGTATAAAATCAAAAGTAAAGAATAATTAAAATTTAAAATTACATGCATATGGGTTTATTTCCCAAAAACAACTAGTATGGTACTCAATCATTTAAAGTCAAACATTTAAAATCAAAATTAACGAATAATTAAGATTCAACATATATGCATAATTTTAAAAGATCATTAGTTATTTCCTATGTTTTTATTGTAAAGATAAATCATAGCCTAATCGATAAATAGGGAAAGCTGTCAGATCTTAAAAGGGGTAGTAATTACAAAGCAGAGAGATAATATTGTGATTGGCTAGAAAGATTACAGTTATAATGTGTACACAAAAAATCTCCATTCATCATAAAATATCACATTATCAAGTTAAAAGGTATTTTACAACTGCTCCTAAAATGAATGTAGATTTCATATTTTTGATGACTCACTGCGAACCTAGGGTTGTGAAAACTCAATGAAGTTTTATACAAATTAATGCAAAATAAATTGGACAAAAGATTTCTTACCTTAAAGGTCTTTTATTATCAATTTCTCAGGAAATAATAATCCATTTCATTGATATTTAGGACACACAACAATTTACAAGATTTACCCAATAATCCAATACTACTAGCTGGGAAATTATTAAATCCAGTGAAAATATGATACTAACGAACAGTGCACTGGAAATCTGATAACTATATCCACTCTCAATAGTAAAAAGGCAAACAAAAAAGCCTTGAAATATGTCTGATTTCAACAAAGGCTGTACACACAGAAAAACATGTAACAACCTTCCTAGCCAGGCATGAAATACTAAACCATATTACACCTATCATGTGTTCAGTCTAGTAGATAGTCTGACCTACGACCTCTAACCTCTGACTCCTGCTATCAATCAATGTCATCCATTTTAACAATTTAGCCTATGATCTGATAGATAGGAGGTAAATTGACATATAGCTTGTGGAGAGATTGTAAACACTAGATGGTATGCCAGGCCTCTATAGGTGAAATATATTACCTGTAGATTACTATCAACACACAGAGTTATACAGGCCAAATAAACATTAGGTTCGGTGGAGTATTATATACAATTATTGTAATCTGCTATTATAACACTGGGAGAAATCAGATTAAATATAATAACTGGATACAGGGATGTTTTAATTTGGGATATTTTTTTTCTAATTTGGTGGGATGGTGGGGGAAAAAGGGGGGCAGGGTTAAATGTTTCATTAGGTGTATCAAATTATTTAATCTGCTTTTATAATTTAATATAATAACAGGATACAGGGATGTTAAATAGGGATTGTTTTTTCAAATAAAGAAGGGGGCAAGGATTTAAATGTCCCTTTAGATTGGAGTATTATGTCAAATTATTTAATCTGCTTTTATAACACTTGTAAAATAAAAAAAACAATAACAGGATCCCGGGATGTTAGGGATTTTTTCAAATTGGGGAGGGGAGATGGAGCGGTAATAATGTGTAACTGTAAGGTGTTTTAAAGATTTATGTTTATGTACTATATATTTTGTAATGAAAAGTCATTCTATGAGTTTCAAAGGATGTTGTGGAAAAAGGCCGGGGAGGGGCAGCAGCAAAGATTTAAATGTTTCTTCCCCTAATTTGACCTAATGCAAATGACTGCTACTGAGAGAAACAAAATCCAACTGAGTGAGAATAATATTTTCCCTTTTTTCAATTTATACAATAATATAATATAACAATATTGTCACTTCACTGTTAAAATTGCATAGTATTTTGTATATACTTGGATCATGCATAGCATACATGTATGTGTTATTTCCGATAAAATAATTTGAATTTGAATAGCGAGACATTGCAACCTTTTCGGTTTTGCAACCTTTTCAGCTTTTGCTTACTAAAAATCAAAATATATTAATTCTGAAAAAGGGATAAAGGTTAAAATTTAGGGCTTAAATATGGATTGTTTAGGCTAAAACCAATAAAATTGTGTGTATAGAAAGATAATTAGGGTTCATTTTTAAACCTATAACAAACATACCTTGAGGCCAAATAAAAAATAGTTTCGTTTTTAATGATGCAAGATAAAAATAAGATTGATTCTAAATCAAGTCATGTATCAAATTAATATACCTGTCATACATGTATGATCAGATCATACTCAAGATTAGGTCATCTTACACAAGTTTGGAGGTGGTTCAGGGCTGTTACTGACTAACAATAACTGTTTAAAGTACAATATAGGTCATCTTACACAAAATTTAAACTGGTTATTGACTAACAACTGTTTGAGAACTGCCTGATAAAAATCAGCAATAAAAATATTGTACCTTGACCCTTAATTCTTTAGCCTATTTTTAGATGACCTATGTTCTTAATTAATCCTATTTTCAAAATTAATTTGCTTCATAATCACATACAAGCACATGCATCTATATAAATCCTTAATTTCTTGTTAAAAATATGTCATTATTATTAATGATTGCTTAAGAATATATGAAAGAAAGTTATTAATTACACACCATGTGTAAAATAGTACCAAAAAATGTGTATCTATATTGCTAAATTCTCTTATAAGATATATCAATCAATCAATCAAATACTTTATTGCCATTATACAGTTACTGCATGTGACAAAAATAAGATATAGATACACACTTTTTGTATCTTTGCTTAGACTTTTTTTTTCCACATGTCCAAAGTCGAGTTATAAATTCATAAATATTGGCTATGCTTGGCCTTCTATAGATTAATACATAAAAATGATTTTTTTGTATCTTTGTTTAAATATTTGTCCATCACTCAAAAGTCGAATGATAAATTCATTAATTATATAATTTTGTTTGGTCTCTGATAAATATTTATAAAATTGTGTATGTATATTGTTAAATTCTCTCAACGATTTTTATACAAGTTATTTTGTATCTATTCTTAAATATTTTCCACCATTCAAAAATAAGACGAATGCTTAATTTCATAAATGATATCATTTTGCTTGGCCTATGATAAATATATATAATAACTTCTTTGTTAGCTCTATAACATAACTAATACCAATTAAATACCACCATTGAATATGAAGCTCTTGTGTTATGTGAGATAATATTACTATTAAGACCATTGAGAAAAAATTTGTATATATATGATCAACTTTGTACAGTAGGTAAACATCCAGTGTTAAAAGTAAACATTTGAAGGCGTTTTATTTGTGTACACTATTTTGACCTTTAAGATTAAATTTTTTACTTTGTAATTAATAAATAAATTATTCTGCATAAAAAGCTCTGCTTAAATTGAAAAGGAAAGTTAATTTCAACCAAAATGACTGATCTTTTCTTGTAGCATCTTTTAAATTGAATATAAAGTATAAGATTAAAACAAAACGCAGTCATGATTCAATAAAAATACACCAGGTTTCTGAGGGATTTTGGGTGGGTGTTACTCTGAGGGGGTTTGGGTGGGTGTTGAGTGGAGGTGGAGAGGTATTTTTTATTTTAAATAACAATACAAAACATATTTCCTGCATACAGATCTACGAAAGACACGAAAATACACCCCTCCAAATCTATCTTCTACTATAGTGGTTCAAAAAAAATATCAAAAATCATAAACTGTGCTAAGGAGTTAATTAATCTTGAAAACTTTTCTGGTATCTGTGGGGGCAGAGAGGAGAGGCAAGAATTCTTTTAAAATAACAATATAAAACACATATTTTCTGTATACAGATCTATGAAAAACATGAAAAAACACATCTTTCCTATACTTTTATCTTCTACTACCATACCATCACAACGGGCCCGCTTAATGTAATATAAGTATGTATCTCCTTAATTACAAATCAACTTTCATCATGATATAATTAACAACTTAATAATTACAATAAGTGGGTCTCTATCTTAAAATGGTTCAACCAGAATATCTGATTATAATGTTAATTGATCTTCTGTTTTCTGGTATTTAACCAGACCTGATACTCATAGGGCATATAAATATTAGACAGGGAAAATTTCAATTATGTTTGGATATTGGATGAAAGCTGTTTTTCCATCAACCCTATTATAAACTATTTTTCAGCTCCCATAAACGATTTAGTATGTATGGCTAAAATAAATATACATGTGTATACAAGTACATCATATAGAATCAAAGCTGGATAATTAAAACTACATTTATCACACCTGTAGGCAGGGGAATTCAAGGGGTACGACTGCCTCCTTGAAAACCATGAAAGACTATTAAAGTTGAGATTTTGGTTGAACTAAAACTATTACTGTCTGGATGCCCAAAAGGCCATGTTGCATCACGAGTTTATCAACCCCAGTGACCTAATATAAATCACTAACAAACTTTTATCACATAAAACAGTCATGGTGACCAACAGGTAAAAGTCAATAACAACAAAAATATTTTTAAGACTTAATGTTAATTAAAAATACCTGTTTACCTGGTCTATAAATCACTGACAAACTTTATAACAAAAAGCAGTCAAGGTGACAAACAGGTAAATTAAGTAACACATTTTTTTTTTTTTTTTTTTTAAAGATTGTATGTTAAATATGTTTGTTTTATTTGTTTGTTTGATGGTGTTTAACGCCACATTCAACAATATTTCAGTAACTTATATCGTGGCGATCAGTTTTAATGTTGTACCCCTCACCCTGATCGAGATTCAAACTCACATTCATCAGTGGTGATAGGCACTAATTGCAGAGGTAGTTGTAAATCCAACTACCATATGATCACAGTCACGGAGGCCCCTATGTTAATTAAAATTCCCTGTTTACTTTGTCTAAAATTAGATGTGATTTTTTGTGTGTGTCTAAAGCTGACAAAATATTCTCATTGCACACCCCTGCTGCCATATTGCAATCTGTTAAAAAAACACTGACAGCCGACTGATACATGTAATCATAATATTTACACAATCAACAATACAAGCTCTCTCTTCTATAGATAATAAGTATAAAGTGAACACAATCATACAGTCTTTCTTAACTCCTCTGGCTGTTCTATTTTTAACCATTGATCTTCTAAATTTGTTTTATTTCTCTTTATTCATCATTTAAAGTTCATTTGCCATTGATTTTCATTAAATAATTGATGAAACACATACTGCTTTAAGTATTATTAGATGGTCAATATTTTCTAATGGATTGTCTATCTTATATATTACAATAGGTATTAAATCCTAGGACAAACTCAAGTCAGTATTGGTGATTCCCAGCAATATACAATCGTCCTAAACCCCCAGCCAACACATGCCCAAGGACAAACTCTAGTCAGTATTGACAATTCCAAGTCATACACAAGAACCCCAAACAAACAGCCTGCACATGTACGAGAGTGCTGTCGATTCTCAGCCATACACAATAACCCCAAACCCCAGCCTACACATGTCCAAGAATGAACTTGTCAGTACTGTCGATTCCCAGCCAAACATAATAAGCCTAAACCCTCTAAATATTTGTACACGTCCAAGGACCAATTCAAGTCAGTAATGTGTTCAAGAGAAGCAACATGTTGCGCGAATATTGTGTAAGTGTACTAGCACTAAAAAAATCCATCTAAATGTGCTGGTCTAGTACAAAGTAGATATCGTCATTTCATCGGAATACAACTTGTTTTTGCCACATGCATGGAATAGCTGAACAAATTGTTCACTTGGCATTAAACAACAATCAATCATTTAGGCCAAACAAAATGTGTTTAGGGTTTCCCTACCTACCCTGTTTTTTTGCTCTCATAAATGCCTACCCTAACATTTTTATGGTCATTTTGGCTTAAGCACCGTTAAACTTTGGATTTCTTTCCCATTAACTTAATGTAAAAATATTTTGAAAAAAAAAAAAAAAAAAAAAAAAAAAAAAAAATTCCCTACCTACCTACCCTATATTTTGTGGGGAATAAACCCTTAACACACATATTTCTTTTTTTGGCCTTACTCACTACAATTGTAACTTGGCATATCGTGTAAATAGGCCTTTACAGTCATGATATTGCTGAAAATTTGCCGACTTGGCGTTAAACAACAATCATTCACTTGAAAAAATAGCATATCTTAATTTAATCAATATTACAAAACTCATTGTCCAACAATATTGTACAATAAACAATAACAAAACCAAATCTACAATATTTAAAATGGCAAATGATGTATCTTTTTATGTTGTGTAAATAGCATATTTTAATATGCTCATCTTTCTCTAGACAGCTGTTAACAATTGATTTCATATACAAAATGTACAACCATAAATTAGACATTTAACAAAGCTCATTATCATAAAGAAACAGCTGAATTGTCAGTCTTTTTAAACATGACATAATTGTCAGTCTTTTTAAACATGACATAATTGTCAGTCTTTTTAAACATGACATGTACATAATGAAAAGAACAGTCTAAATAGGGATGGTCAATAATTCTATCAATATTAACAAAATAAACAATCACTTCTGAACTCAAATCAAAAGACCATGACATATGGGGTTAGAAATCCAGGCCCTAGCTTGGGACATGCACGAAGATATTATGATGGGGTTAGACCCTTTAATGGGATCCATGTAGATATTAGACCATTTTGTATAGAGGACAAGTCTGTCAGATATATAAATATGAACATGGACCATTCAAGAATGATTCCAGTCAAGTTTGTTTATATTTTTAAATAGGAAGAGTTGCTTCTGAGAAAAAATATTTGAGAAAATTCAATAGTTATACAGTAGTCTCCCTGCCCTGTTATAAGGCCCTTCTCAGCAAAGGCCAGCCTTCTTATTAGACCATACCCACCAAAGGTCATCTCTCTGAATAGAGAGAGGTGATTTTGATTTTCATTTTTGGTGTTTAACTCCACTTTCAGCAATATTTCAGCTATATCATGGCGACCAGTTTTAGTGGTGGAACTTCACGAAGCCGGAGTACCCGGAGAGAACCACCGACCATGGGCAAGCAACTGGTCAACTTTATCACTTGCGGCTGCGAGTCGAGTGCACCCTTTTTTGTAATTTACAAAGCCGGGTGCAAACCCACGCCGTATTAGTGATAGTCTTGTATGAGTTGTAAGGTAATCCAACTACATAACTCATTGAGCCACCCGGGCCCTAGAATAGAGAAGTGTTCTATTTATTCAGGTCTATAAATTAACAAAGATTTCTTATATTGGGACTTTATTCAAAATATGTTCTGTTTATTCAGGGTTCAGTTTGGTAGGCAGGTTACCCGGTATATCTTAATTTAATTCTGGCTTTACAGCTCTTGAGAAATGACTTTGCTGTTCAATTGTTTTTTTTCATTTAATTTACAAATCTGTGTTTGAAAAACTAAGCAATAACACGACCCTGTTCAAATTTCTTTCTTGGTTTTACAAAATTCAAGTTGATAAATCAAAAAGTAGTTTATTGTTAGGGATTTGTCCTACACTGATCACTAGAAAGCCATTTTGAATTCACAAGTGATGATAGATGATCAATTCACGATATGCTGTCAACGCTGTTAAAACATGGTTTCCTAGCAAATTTTAAATGAAATTTACCAGCTCATATTCAAGTTTAAACTTGGAGAATATAAATGATAAATATTACTTAAACGTATAACAAACAGATTTTTATAGATATTCAATATGTGACATAGACTGTTAGTATTTATCTCGTATCTCAATAGATTTAATTCTCCGAATAACATTCAAAGATTAGGAGGGAATTAGGTGTCTCCGCGACTCTTAAAGATTTATTGAAAGGTGATATTCATGCATACGACGACATTGAAGAGAATATTAAACAGAATAAAAATCTATAAGAATATCGTCTTTGGGAGAGCCGTAGTTTATTGTACACACAGAAGGGAAAAAATCATGAATTTAAAGAATTGACTAATAAGATATTAAAGGTCTTACATAGAAAAATGACAATAGTTTGCATGTATCGATTTAAATTGATAAAAATGTATTACAGAAAATTCATTGTTTAGATGATCATGTTAACATGTCATAAAAAAAGACGAGAACTTAATATCCACTAATCACACAATCCTAACAAGACCCTTTGTGTGTAGTGTTGTCAATTCAGTATTAGGAGACATATAATAACTGACAAGTAGAATAGTGAGTGAGTGATTGTTGTTTAACACCACATAACAATTCTTTCAGCTTGTATCATGGTATACAATAGAGAGAGATTGTTGTTTAACGCCACATAACAATTCTTTCAGTTTGTATCATGGTATACAATAGAGTGATTGTTGTTTAACACCACATAACATTTTTTCAGCTTGTATCATGGTATACAATAGAGATTGTTGTTTAACACCACAGAGCAATTCTTTCAGCTTGTATCATGGCATACAATAGAGATTGTTGTTTAACACCACATAACAATTTTTCAGCTTGTATCATGGTATACAATAGATTGTTGTTTAACACCACAGAGCAATTCTTTCAGCTTGTATCATGGTATACAATAGTGAGTGATTGTTGTTTAACACCACAGAGTAATTCTTTCAGTTTGTATCATGGTATACAATAGTCAGTGATTGTTGTTTAACACCACATAACAATTCTGTCAGCTTGTATCATGGTATACAATAGTGAGTGATTGTTGTTTAACACCACATAACAATTCTTTCAGTTTGTATCATGGTATACAATAGAGAGAGATTGTTGTTTAACACCACAGAGTAATTCTTTCAGCTTGTATCATGGTATACAATAGAGATTGTTGTTTAACACCACATAACAATTCTTTCAGCTTGTATCATGGCATACAATAGAGAGATTGTTGTTTAACACCACATAACAATTCTTTCAGCTTGTATCATGGCATACAATAGAGATTGTTGTTTAACACCACAGAGCAATTCTTTCAGCTTGTATCATGGTATACAATAGAGA
>MJUT01017640.1:1146384-1157687 GCA_002080005.1 Gigantidas platifrons | reverse complement strand
AGAGATTGTTGTTTAACACCACAGAGCAATTCTTTCAGTTTGTATCATGGCATACAATAGAGTGATTGTTGTTTAACACCACAGAGCAATTCTTTCAGCTTGTATCATGGCATACAATAGTGAGTAAGTAACACCTATCCCTACCCCCGTTGTTTGGTGGAGCGAGTCAGTGTTGCTCTTCTTTTTAGTTTTCTATGTTATGTTTTGTTTTGTTTGTTTGTCTCTAATGTTTATTTACTGTATCAAACTACAACATTTTCACTACTTTTAACACTATTACTTGACAAAGACTAATTAAATACAAGTTCTTTTTAAGTATATATTAGCATATCCTTATCACACCTCTATAATCTTAGTGACAAAACGTAATTAATTAAACATGATCTTTTCCATTTTGTACCTAGGTACATTTTGTACATATTTAATTTTATCCTATCAGTATCACACTTCTGTAATCTAAACACATAATTATATAATAACTATAGTATTTTATGTCCGAGATAACATGTTCACACAATATTGTAGTCACTATAAAAGTACAATTCTTATCATCCCTGTCCAACAGGCATAGGGTTTGGATTTCAACAATATTTCAGTTATATTGTGGGCGTTCAGTTTTATTGGTGGAGGAAACCGGAAAACCTGGGGAAAACCATCGACCTGTTGTAAGTAACTGACAAACTTTATCACATAATGTTGTATGGTGTACACCTCGTAATGAACAATAGGATTAGGGAAACTGTCCCTACTTTTCCAAAGGCAGTCAAAAGTTGTTGCCAGTGTTGTCCTCCCTCATTTCTGTATAAAACCCAAACAATATCACAACTAAATCTGTATAACTTAAAATGATTAAGTTTGTTAGCAACTTTCAGTAGGTCATTGGTTTTCTCCTGGAGTTTGTCAGCGACTTTCAGTAAGTCAGTGGTTTTCTCTAGAGTTTGTCAGTGACTTTCAGTAGGTCAGTGGTTTTCTCCAGGAGTTTGTCAGTGACTTTCAGTAGGGCATGGTTTTATCCTGGAGTTTGTTAGCGACTTTCAGTAGATCAGTGGTTTTCTCCTAGTTTGTCAGTGACTTTCAGTAAACCAGTGGTTTTCCTGGAGTTTGTCAGTGATTTTCAGTAGGCCAGTGGTTTTCTCCTAGAGTTTGTCAGTGACTTTCAGTAGGTCAGTGGTTATTTCCTGGAGTTTGTCAGTGACTTTCAGTAGGTCAGTGGTTTTCTCCTGGAGTTTGTCAGTGACTTTCAGTAGGTCAGTGGTTTTCTTCTGGAGTTTGTTAGTGACTTTCAGTAGGTCAGTGGTTATTTCCTGGAGTTTGTCAGTGACTTTCAGTAGGTCAGTGGTTTTCTCCTGGAGTTTGTCAGTGACTTTCAGTAGGTCAGTGGTTTTCTCCTGGAGTTTGTCAGTCTTTCAGTAGGTCAGTGGTTTTCTCCTGGAGTTTGTCAGTCTTTCAGTAGGTCAGTGGTTTTCTCCTGGAGTTTGTCAGTGACTTTCAGTAGGTCAGTGGTTTTCTCCTGGAGTTTGTTAGTGACTTTCAGTAGGTCAGTGGTTTTCTCCTGTCACTCCAGATTCCCCTTCACCAATACAAATGACTGCCACAATATACCAGTAAATGAAATATTGTTGAAAACGGAATTATACACCCAATATACCATTAGAACTACAGTCAATCCTGCTTTAGTGACCACCTCTATTAAGCAATAACTTGTATTATATGGACATAACCTTAATTTTCTTCACAGTGCATTTCATATTAATTAAACCTGTATATAGGGACCACCTGTCTTATGTCACCCTATTTCAATGTTCCCTTGGAATGTAACATATGATTGTATATATACATTGTATACTACAAATTGTAATAAAAATAACCCATGGTCAACCTCCTGTTTCAGAAACTGTAATTTTTGTAACTAAATATGGCTATTGGTATAATTGACACTGTATTAAAAATAATTCTGCCCACATATTTATGGAACAATAATGTTCACTATTAACAATGGATTTCCATGCTACAACTTTTTTTTCCTCAGAAGCAGTGTATAATTATATATAAATTACAAAATGATGTTCATATATTAGATATTTCATCATTGAAACATTACATCTGATTTCTGTAATGAACGATTTGTATCTTATAACCCATGTTATATTAGAAAATACCTTTAACGAACAAATTATACAGGTATGTTTATATATAAGTATCAAAGGGAAAAGTTTCACTTGTGTCGATTTAACATTAAAATCCAGGTAAATAGCTGGAGAAATAATAAATCTCTCATAATACCTGTTTCTATAGGCAAAGTTAACATTTTATTATGAAAGTTAATTTACATTACATCTTGGAGACAACGATCGAGCCTGTTGAACGAAATCAACGTAATAAGATCATTGGTTATCAATAGCGCTGTAGGTATCAATTGACCTGGAAATTTTATTACTGAAATTTACATATCTCAAGTGACGAATTTTATATGACACACACAAGAGGCCAATCATAATTTGAGTGGATTTCACAATTTCTTTTATATTTAATAAACATGATTAGCCCAGTTTCCATAATCTCAACATTGTAATTTCAATTTCAATGAAAGCATAAATGATCTCATCTTTGAATGTTTGGAGGAGAAAATATTTTATTGATATTTGTACAAACAATTTAAAGAACTTATGGCATGTACATGTATGCTCAGGTCCAGCCAGCTGGACAGGTAGAAAAGATTTATTTTTTCACCTGATCTTGCATCACAAAATAGATTGACAAGCTAAAGAAGTACCTTTTTCCAACATGTCCATTCAAATGGTTCAGTGTCTCATAAAATAACCCTCAATATACATATGAATGGTTATGGTGTTTAATGCCACTTTCAACAATATTTCAGTTATATCGTGGTTGCATATGAAAAAAAACTAGAGGCTCCTAGGAGCCTGTAATCGCTCACCTGGCTCAAAGTTGGACCAGCAGTTTCAGAGGAGATAATTTTTAAGTGAATTTTGGTGAATCGTCTATTTTTAGCAATGGCCGCCATCTTCTTTGGCGGGCGGGGTTGTCGGATATAATTCTGAAGGTAGACCATCTAAAGACCATTTCACCATAGTTTGGGCCCATTTGACCCAGTGGTTTCAGAGGAGATAATTTTTAAGTGATTTTTTGCTGAATTTTCTATTTTTAGTAACGGTGGCGATATTGGGTGGCGGCCGGGGTCGTCGGACACAATTCTGAAAGATGACCACCTAAAGACCATTCCACCATAGTTTGGCCCCAATTGGCCCCGTAGTTTCATAGGAGATAATTTTTAAGTGATTTTTGGCCAAATTTGATATTTTTAGTAACGGTGGCTATCTTGTTGGCAGCAAGGATCATCGGACACATTTCTCAAAGAGGACCATCTGAAGACCATTCCACCATAGTTTGGGCCCAATTGGCCCAGCAGTTTCAGAGGGGATAATTTTTAAGTGATTTTTTGCTGAATTTTCTATTTTTAGTAACGGCAGCCATCTTGGTTGGTGGCCTGGGTCGTCGGACACAATTCTGAAAGAGGACCATCTGAAAACCATTCCACCATAGTTTGGGCCCAATTGGCCCAGCAGTTTTAGAGGAGATAATTTTTAAGTGTTTTTTTGTTAAATTTTCTATTTTCAGTAGCGGTGGCCATCTTCGTTGGCGGCTGGGGTCATCGGACACAATTCTGAAAGAGGACCATCTGAAGACCATTCCACCATAGTTTCGGCCCAATTGGCCCAGCAGTTTCAGAGAAGATAATTTTTAAGTGATTTTTTGCAAAATTTTCTATTTTTAGTAACGGTGGCCATCTTGGTTAGTGGCCGGGGTCGTCGGACACAATTCTGAAAGAGGACCATCTGAAGACAATTCCACCATAGTTTCGGCCCAATAGTTTCAGAGAAGATAATTTTTAAGTGATTTTTTGCCGAATTTTCTATTTTTAGTAACGGCATCCATCTTGGTTGGCGACTGCGGTCGTCGGACAGAATTCTGAAAGAAAATCACCTAAAAACCATTCCACCATAGTTTGGGCCCAATTGGCCCAACAGATTTAGAGGCAGTGATTGGGATTACCACGCGCCCCGCGCCATAGTCGCATTACCCGATGAAATGGCGCATTTCCACATAAAAACTCCGCGTCATAGGCGCGCATTCGTTTTCTGATGAAGTCAGACGTACATTCTACATACAGCCGAATCGTTCTGTCAAGACTGCACGGACATAGTCTCATTGAAATTTTTTTAATCCCAATCACTGTATCTAATTTATAATTTAGTTTTTATTTCAAAATGATCTGTGAAAGTTCAACTGCAAATCAACATCGATATCTGGTACCTTGTGTACATACAATTTTATACCTTTACATACGGAATTCAGGCTTAAATAAATTGTAAACCAGTTTCAAAAACTGATATATCTGATAACCGCAAAGTACAACAACGAGCAACAACGGACTTATAACACTTTCCCGGCGGGAAGAATCGGATACCGATCAGCATGTCACTTTCCCGTGTTTTTTTTTTACTTTCCCCGGGAAACGTGAAATGGGAATTTTCATGCATTGCACAGCGTTTATCATGCATATCAGATGGATTTTTTTTGTCCAGATCAAGGTTTAAGCCAAGAATTAAAAAGTTCAAGCTCGTATGTCCTTCATCATATTTATTCAAACAGAAGGGTGTGAGTTGTCAGATAGTCTCCTCCACCCATGTATTAAAGTTTGTTAAATGTTTTTATTCTACATTATTTTTCACACTGGATTTTGGCACATAGTTCTGTCATTATGGCCCATTCATATAAAAAATGTCCCATTGACAAGGAAGGGAAGGGGGCCATAGTCCCATTGATTTTTTTTTAATCCCAATCACTGTAGAGGAGATAATTTTTAAGTGGTTTTTTTGCTAAATTTTCTATTTTTAGTAACAGTGGCCATCTTGGTTGGCGGTCGGGGTCATCGGACACAATTCTGAAAGAGGACCATCTGAAGACCATTCCACCATAGTTTCGGCCCAATTGGCCCAGCAGTTTCAGAGAAGATAATTTTTAAGTGATTTTTTGCCGAATTTTTTATTTTTAGTAATGGCAACCATCTTGGTTGGTGGTCGGGGTCGTCAGACATAATTCTGAAAGGGGATCACCTAAAGACCATTCCACCATAGTTTGGGCCCAATTGGCCCAGCAGTTTCAGAGGAGATAATTTTTAAATGATTTTTTGCTAAATTTCCTATTTTAAGTAACGGTGGCCATCTTGGTTGGCGGCCAGGGTCATCGGACAGAATTCTGAAAGATGACCACCTAAAGACCATTCCACCATAGTTTGGGCCCAATTGGCCCAGCAGTTTCAGAGGAGATCATTTGTAAGTGATTTTTTGCTGAATTTTCTATTTTTAGTAATGGTGGCCATCTTGGTTGGCGGCCAGGGTCATCGGACACAATTCTCAAAGAGGACTATCTGAAGACCATTCCACCATAGTTTGGGCCCAATTGGCCCAGCAGTTTCAGAGAAGATAATTTTTAAGTGATTTTTTGCTGAATTTTCTATTTTTAGTAACGGCAGCCATCTTGGTAGGCGGGGGGATTGTCGGACACAATTCTGAAAGGGGACCACCCAAGGACCATTCCACCAAAGTTTCGTTCGAATTGGCCGAGTGGTTTTAGAGGAGTTGATTAAAATGCAAAAAGCTAACGACAGACAGACGACGGACGACGGATGCCCAGTGCAATAGCTCACCTGACCCTTCGGGTCAGGTGAGCTAAAAACTGCACAGTTTTCAATATTATCCCCTGCAATTCCCCCTATAGATACAATGCAAATTTGTAATTGATTGACAGAAGGTTGCAAGCATTCATAAACCTCTACTTCCCTACACACCATTAAGATCTCAATTTGATTACGGATCTAAAATTGCATCCATGTTGGACTTGATCACTCTTCATCATAACTCATTACTTCACCAATTATCACTAAGCTAGGCATCTTAATTTGTTATTGAGGGCTCCATGTCAAGTCATATTTTTTCCTTCGATTTGAAAGAAAAAACTGAAGCATGCTAATATTCTCTATTAAGGGTATTTAAATTTTGATTTGCACAATCTCATTTTTGTTAGTCATAATTATATCATTTAATATTAGGAGAAACATTATAAGATGGAAATGGAGGGAGGGGGGTNGGTGGGTGGGGGGATTTTTAGGGGGGGGGGTCATAACCACTAAATTTTTGTTTTTTAATACAGGGAAACATAAGATGGAAGGAGAGGGGGGATCATAACCACATTTTCAAATTATTTATAAAAAAACCAGGTACAATAAATTTTTAGCAATACTCAGACGTTGAAACAACTGAAATACATATGTAATGTGTACAAAGCATTCATTTTCCCTTGTGTGACCCCTTATACATGTATATCCCATAAAAGGATACATTTTAACTTTAAACCCTATGGTATATGAACAGTTTACACAAATTGTAGTGGTTCAAATAAAAAATCTCAAACTTTGAGAAGGTATCTATGAGTGAACAGAAAACAATTGCCTTATCAAAGAGCCATAAAATGAAGACCAATAGGGCATACATTTTTCTTTTCCTGAGTGGAAACCCTTCACATTGCCTTAACCTGTTTTATATCCAGTTAAACCCCAATGTGTTTTATTTCACCATATAAATTTGTACTATCTCACTGTTCACCCCCAACATTCTGATAGTACTTGTATGAAATCTGACCTCACTCTACTCTTTGATCATTATTGAGGTAATATACCCCTCCCCCTTTAACCTTGCATTAAATCTTACCTCATTCTACTTTTCGATCATTATTGAGGTAATATACCCCCCTCCCCCACTTTAACATTCTGATAGTACTTGTATTAAATCTTACCTCACTCTACTCTTCGATCATTATTGAGGTAATATACCCCCTCCCCCACTTTAACATTCTGATAGTACTTGTATTAAATCTTACCTCACTCTACTCTTCGATCATTATTGAGGTATTATCCCCCTCCCTCCCCAACTTTAACATTCTGATAGTACTTGTATTAAATCTTACCTCCCTCTACCCTTCGATCATTATTGAGGTAATATACCCCCCTCCCCCACTTTAACATTCTGATAGTACTTGTATTAAATCTTACCTCACTCTACTCTTCGATCATTATTGAGGTATTATCCCCCTCCCTCCCCAACTTTAACATTCTGATAGTACTTGTATTAAATCTTACCTCACTCTACTCTTCTATCATTATTGAGGTAATATACCCCCCTCCCCAACTTATAACATTCTGATAGTACTTGTATTGAATTTTACCTCACTCTACACTTCGATCATTATTGAGGTAATATATCCCCCTCCCCCACTTTAACATTCAGATAGTACTTGTATTGAATCTTACCTCACTCTACTCTTCGATCATTACTGAGGTAATATACCCCCCCCTCCCCAACTTTAACATTCTGATAGTACTTGTATTGAATCTTACCTCACTCTACTCTTCGATCATTATTGAGGTAATATACTCCCCTCCCCCACTTTAACATTCTGATAGTACTTGTATTGAATCTTACCTCACTCTACTCTTCGATCATTATTGAGGTAATATACTCTCCCACTTTAACATTCTGATAGTACTTGTATTAAACCTTACCTCACTCTACTCTTCAATAATTACAGAGGTAATACCAGACCTCTAAACTTATAACTATAGTAAATCCTGATAGACATCACACAGTAATCACTATCAATTATTTACTAAACTCATATTTTCTGTCAAACAAAATTCCTGGCCACAATTTCTATAGCCTACTATCTACATAGTAATTATGTTAGTAAACAACTCTACTATAGCAAAATTATCTACTTTAAACAGGCGTACTGTGAAAGACGTACTGGACTGGATTTTGGGATCTGGCCTTACAGTCAGATATAGAACTTTTTGAACTTGTACTGCATAATCGTTCAATCAGATCCCTGTATTTATTGCATATAAAATCTGATTGGATGTTTTTCGTGTAGGAGTACAAAAACTCGTATAAGTAGGAGTACAATAATCATATATCAAACTCAAAAGTTTCGTGACAGTACGATCATAACATACTCAACAATTTTATATGCAGCTTGAGTATGATATTTGAACTTGTACTCTAAAACAGTCAGATAAGAAAAAACTATATTTTAAATAGTGTTTGGAATGTCAGTTTTTCAAATAGGAGTATCCAGTACATAAAACTCTCGAAACGTTTTCCTGAAAGGCCAAGTCAAATCTACAATTAACATCATAAGGCCAAAAAAAAAAATGTGTGTTAACATCATAAGGCCAAAAAAAAAATGTGTGTTAACATCATAAGGCCAAAAAAAAAAATATGTCTGTTTAGGGTTTCCCGACCGACCCTAACCTTTTTTTTGGGTGTTTTTGGTCGGGACGTGTAGAACCTATTTTAGGGATCGAATTTAATGGGAAATACTCGCTAAATGCGAGGAACAATTAAATTTAGCGAGTAAAATCCAAATAGAACTCGAAAAAATTGTGAGTGTGCTAAATTTTTCCCACTTTCAGTTTTGTGTATAATATCGTAGTTGTCAAAAACTTTTAAGTGGCTGTGGCTGTGACTGTTAAATTTACAAAAGTACACAGAATCTGGATAACAATTTTTGTTGTTTAATCAGCAGCAATGTTTGATTTATTCAACCGCTAGCTTTTTGTTGAAATTGAGAGCAAAGAAGGAAGAAAAACTGCGTAACTCGTCATAAAACAGCCTTAACAAATTTAAATGGCGGCTTACCGGAAATTTCGAAAATGAAATACCGGAACCGGATTCCGGAACCGGGAATGACTATTTCCGGTTTTGCCGATAGTAAAAAATTAATCATATTTTTTTTTTTGGCCCAACCATTTCATTTTAATATGGAACAATTTGAAAAAAAAACAGGCTCAAAATTTAAAATGAAGTAAAAAATATTAGGATGGAAATATTTATTTATAATGCTCTTTTGAGGGCTAATTTCTTGCCTGAATTCTAATATATTCTTGCCAGACTTGCCTAATCAATGTTATAATGTCCAATAATCATTAAATTTTGATTTAAAAATATTAGCTAGTGAACAAATTTGTACTGGCTATTTTTTGCTAGGACCTAGTGTAAAAAAAGTTAAATTCGACCCCTGGCATACCCAAAACTAGAGGCTCAGGTGAGCCTGTATCGCTCACCTGATATAAATAAGTCCTCTTAAGAATGTCTGCATGCCGAATACATCTATGTTACTATTCAAATCCAATAGGGTTCTATGTTAAAACTATGTCTGCTCATGGCAGCCATCTTGGATGAAGATTGTGTTCACCGGACACAATTTTGAAAGTATATACTACCCAAGGAACATCCATGCCATGTTTGCTTTAAATTGGCTAACTGGTTTCAGAGGAGAAGACTTCTAAACAATTTTCCCATTGGGTCCTATGTTAAAACTATGGCCGCTGACGGCGGCCATTTTGGACCGAGATTGGGGTCACTGAACACAATTTTGGAAGTTGACCACCGAAGGACCATCGATGACATGTTTGCTATATTGGTTTACTGGTTTCAGAGGAGAAGATTTTAAAACATTTTTTCCCATTGGGTCCTATGTTAAAACTATGTCCGCTGATGGTGGCCATCTTGGATGGAGATCGGTGTCACATGACATTATTTTGAAAGTCGACCACCTAAGGACCATTCATGCCATGTTTGCTTTAAATTGACTTACTGGTTTCAGAGGAAATTTTTTTTAAACATTTTCCCCATAGGGTCCTATGTTAAAACTATGTTCGCTGATGGTGGCCATCTTGGATGGAGGTCGGGGTCACATGACATTCTTTTGAAAGTTGACCACCTAAGGACCATTCATGCCATGTTTGCTTTAAACTGACTTACTGGTTGCAGAGGAAAAACTTTTTAAACATTTTTCCCACAGGGTCCTATGTTAAAACTAAGTCGAGTCATGGCGGCCATCTTGGATATGCGATCGGCACAAAAATAACAAATTTAGTAGAGGACCATCCAGTCACCATTTCTATAATGTTACAATTCCATCGGCTGAGTAGTTTCTGACAAGAAGATTTTCAAAGTTTCAACCAAGCAGAACACATTATTGGCCCTGGCGGCCATGTTGGTTTTCCGATCTAAACCAAAATAACAAATTTGGTAGAGGACCTCCCAATGAGAACATTTCTGCCAAGTTTAGTCCAAATTTGTTCAGTAGTTTCAAAGAAGAAGATGAAAGTATGAAAAGTTTACAGACGCGGAAGACGACGACGACGGACGCAAAGTGATGACAAAAGCTCACATGACCCTTTCGGTCAGGTGAGCTAAAAATAAATAACTGTGGTCATCTTTGCGCTTTAAATTATCGGCGTAGATCAGCTTGATTTCAAGCACTCAATTGACCCAGACAAGTGAAAGCATGGCTTCTGACCGACAGCCGTCCGATATAAACAATGCGATCACATGAATGCCAAAAGTGTCATGACAACCATCCCTGACAAATTCGACTTAAATCAGTTATTTTTCGAATGAAGGATCGCTTGACGAAAAGAATTATGAATTCAAAGCAGTATGTAGAACGGGCATCGACCAAGAGGCCGAAGAGTTCGAATATGAAACTAGAGGCTCCCAAGAGCCTGTATAGCTCACCTGGGTATAATAACAACATCAGTCAATAAAACTTGATAAAAAATAACAAATGTAGCCCTCGTCATTGCAGACCCCCTCTCCAAAATAATTTGGGCAGGGGTTCCCCATTTAATGTATGTTATCAACATTGCTATAAAAAACATAAATGTCAATGAGTCTCAAAATTTAGCTTTTGCTACTTCACATTTTGCAATAGAGTTGCTTCCCTTTGATTATTTGAGTAACCAAAAGCAGTGAGTCAACAAAAAAAAATGCATTTATAGAGGAATAACTCTTCACATAGTTGTCAGACATTTTCAACTGTGGAACTTTTTTTGTAGATCTTGACATGCTGAACATTTTTGCCATTTAAACTTGACATCTATCTCTTATAGTTTTTGAAATAAAAAATGAAAAGTATTAAAATTTCGAAAATTTGATGAAAAAAAGGGCAATAACTCCAAAATGGGAAAATGGGATTTACTTCAAAATTGCAGGGTAGGTAGATCTTGATAGGCTGCATATTTTTGCAGTTCCAACTTATCATCTATCTCTTATAGTTTTTGGAATAAAAAAACGAAAAGTATTAAAATTTTGAAAATTTGATGAAAAAAGGGTAATAACTCCAAGATGGGTAATTAGATTTTCTTCATAATTGCAGGG
>MJUT01017640.1:1098700-1139720 GCA_002080005.1 Gigantidas platifrons | reverse complement strand
TCAACCATTAAAAAGTTCACTTCAGGTAGGGGGTGGGGTATGACCCTGGGGCCTGAGCTATAATGCATTTAATTTGCCTAGTCACCCTGATCATAAATATATATGGCTTAGGGTGGGGATCTCTGTTACATTTTTAAAACAGATTCCCCAGCGGATTGGGGCTGAGCCCCAGGGATAAAAAATGCTGAATGCACAACTTCATATTGGCATCTCCACCCATACCACATATTAAGTTTCTATCTTATGTAGTTTCAGAGAAATGTGTAATTCTCAAAATATGTACTTTTTCTATAAAAAACCATGATTTTACAAGAAAAAAACAATAGATTAATCTGAATTTCGAACTCGCTCTAAATAATAGTGTAATAATGCTTCCTACCAAAAATGATGTTCATCGGCCAAAAACTAAGAGTGCTATCGCGTTAACGAAGATATCCATACGCCCGCCCGCCTTTCGCCAAAACATAAGCCGACTGCAACTTCGTTGCAACTCAGCTAAAAATGTAACGACCCGAACATATTACAGAATAATTGCTGGTCAACCGGTCGGCATGGATAATATTTTGATGGTCCGGACTAAAAATTGTCGGTCAGGACCGACGGTCCGGCACATTTCAGTCTTTCCTTGAAGTGAGTGCTGATACTAGATAAATTTTCTCTCATTATTTTTTTTAAGAGAAAAAGTAACCGGCGGTGACAGCTAGAGTTACCGGGGAGATTTTCGCCGGTTGCCGGCTTCTAATGACATCCCTGGAATCCATAATTCGAAGAACAGACAACACCCCATCGCCAAAAGGACAAGCAACAATCTACGAAAAGAATACACAGAAAAGTAATCTGTAGACAAGTTACATATCCATAAAGATTTTGGATGAAACATCATAAAAAGTTAAAGCTCATACCATGTTGATTTACACCCCATGAAATACCTGCTAAAACTATCAAGTTCTCATACCATGAAATTGTTTGTTTGTTCTGTAAAAGTGTTCAGCTCATTCCTCCCTCAATATCAAACTAGAGAAAGAATGTAAGGCCATGATAGAGATTACCATGGATTATTAATGAGTTGATTATCAAAGACATAGTCTTCATTAATACAGCTGGCTCAGGCATAGCCATAACAAATCTCATAAATAAAATAACATTTTTAAAACTCTTACCCTCCGACCTGACTTAGCAATGAAGATAAAAATTGAGTAAATTTTACAATATTTGAAGGTAAAAATTCACCTCCCATCTCTCCCCACCTGCTGTTTACACCCCACCCCATACACCCTGAGGTCTTCATTTTAAAAACCTTAATCTAATAATCAAAATGACAATAAATCATTGCATTTACTTGTTTTTAGGGGAAAAATAAATGTTTTGCAAAGTTTTCCCATTGCAGCCTGTATGAACCCTTATGGTTCAGACTCCATAGACCCTAGTATATATTTTAACAAATAAATTCATTTCTTTTTAAAAATTCCAAAATTGTAACCATTACCCTAATATGTTAAGAGTAAATAAAATAAATTACCATGGCAACCACCTAAGGTCAATTATATAGAAACCACTACTAACAGCAAGAACAAATAAAATGTCAATTTTATGAAAAATTATATTTCTCCAGAACATCAAACTCTTCAATATGGATTTAATGTGCACTTGATGCATATGTTGTACATGTCATAAATCATTAGAATCCAGCTGTTTAAATTACACTGACGACTGGCGTGAAGTACAATATCAGTGTTGTAACAGAATAAATATAGAGTCACACAGAAGGTAATGTTGAGTATCTGATTAATTGATCTTCATCAGTGTTTTTAGAGTTTGTGAGGCTTAATGCAGAGAGGTCTATTCTAAAATCTGGTCTGGTCAGGTTCCAACATTTGTAATAAAATTGACATGGTCCAAAATATCCAAGAAAAAAAAACTGACAAAGGATTTAAAAATAAAAATTCCCATTGTCCTAATTCTATCAGCCCTCAAAATGAAAATTTGAATTTACTGGTCAGAATCAAATTCTTGGATTTATTTTCATATAGCTCTAAATAAAAACTGAAATATTTACTGGTCCGAACAAAGTTTTACTGGTCTTGGGCCGGAGGACCGTTGCTTATTGTGAGGAACAAAGTTTTACTGGTCTTGGGCCGGAGGACCGTTGCTCATTGTGAGGAACAAAGTTTTACTGGTCTTGGGCCGGAGGACCGTTGCTCATTGTGAGGACTGTTGTATATTACATGTGTTGTAATTATCAAAATGTTTCCTTAATTATATATACAATGTAATTATCCTTCTACAAATATGAATAGTACCACAATCCTTCTCACCCCCCAAAAATATCTATTAGATCTTAATTATATATGCTCAAATAATTATATTCATTTCTTGAATCAAAGAATTTTTTTTATAATGTAAATTCCTAATTAATTTTGGAACCAGACATTTTATTACCAGACCAGGTTTTAGCACATGTTTGTACTGAGGATCAACAAAGTGTTTCTGTTATGATCTGTTTTATTATTCATTTCAGATAAAAATAACCTTAGAAGAAGATTTATTACTGCTACATCTGAACCAGAATTAGTGAATTGTCTACTTGTTCTAGACCACCAACACTAATAGATACAGTGAGTAAACACTAGCTTAGTAGAAAGATTGATTGATTTGATTTGATTTTTGGTGTTTGATGCCACTTTCAACAATATTTCAGCTATATCATGGCAACCAGTTTTAGTGGTGGAGGAAGCCGGAGTACCCGGAGAGAACCACCGACCATGGGCAAGCAACTGGTCAACTTTATCACTTGCGATTGCGAGTCGAGTGCACCCTTTTTTGTAATTTACAAAGCCGGGTGCGAACCCATGCTGTATTGGTGATAGGCTTGTATGAGTTGTTAGATCCAGCGACCTAACTCATTGAGTCACCCGGGCCGCTAGTAGAAAGAAAAGCTTGAAGATATCAAAGGGGCAATCAGAAGGCATAAACGGAAGAAGGGCAGACAATAAATACAATGGCTAAAAGAAAAAGAACAAACAATGGTTAACAAAAAACTACAAAAATAAAAGGCCGTTGGCCACTGGTCCCCCGACGCCAAGGTTATATCGTAAGATTAAATTTTGAAACTACTGTAAACTAGAGGGTCAGGTGAGCCTGTATCACTCATAATTCTGAAAGGGGACCATCCAAGGACCATTTTGAAGTAAAAAAAGGGGAGTAACTCTGGTTAATTTGTCGAAAAATCATCATTATCGAACTTGACCTAGATATTCATGAGATACAATTACATACCAAACCTAGCTTCAATCTGACTTTTCATTCACAAGTTATCATCTGGAAACCAAAAAGCACACGGACGGACGGACGATACCCATTTCTATAGTCCCCTTCGACGAAGCATCGGGGGACAAAAAACTAGGAAGAACTGTTTTAGATACCTAAAACTTATGTCTCCCCTTAATGTGGCCATCTGTACAACAATAAGTTACACATTATGAGTTGAATGTTGTGGAAAAAATATGTCATGAAAGCAAATATTTGCTAGCAGTGGACCAAAGTAATTACTATTATTGTAAACTGGGAGCAAGAACTTCTAAAATAACCAGAATGTGTTTGTTCTAGTCCATTAGAATTTGTCCGGACAAGAAAATACTATATAAAAAACCATTATTTGACTTTGAGGTCAAAGGTCAAGGTCCCACGAAGGTCATTATGGTATGCGACACACCGCCTTATGGTCATCCACCCACATATCTAATATCATTGACCTATCTCGAAAGACAACAATGTTATGTCCAGGACAAGAAAATACTATTTAAAAACAATTATTTGATCTTGAGGTCAAAGGTCAAGGTCCAACAAAGGTACATTACGGTATGCGACACACCACCTTATGGTCATGCACCCACATACCAAATATCATTGACCTATCTCGAAAGACAAAAATGTTATGGCCCGGACAAGAAAATACTATTTAAAAAACAATTCTTTGACCTTGAGGTCAAAGGTCAAGGTCCCACAAAGGTCATTACGGTATGCGACACACCACCTTATGGTCATGCACCCACATACCAAATATAATTGACCTATCTGGAAAGACAAAAAAGTTATGGTCCGGACAGGCATCGCTTAGAAGAAGCAGAAGAAGCGGAAGCGGAAGAAAAAATCAGACTAAAACAATATGTCTCCCTTCGTTCGAAGGGGAGACATAATAAAGATCAAGCAACATGAACCCCACTAAACACCAGGGGTGAACTAATGTGCTCTGGAAGGGTAAGCATTTCCTGTTCCACATGTCGCACCCATCTTCTTACTCTATCTACAGGCTGCTTTGAAATGAGTTTCAAATACCAGAACCCAAAATCCTGGACTTGAGAACTCCTCTCATACTTTGCAGTAAAAAAATTTACAACTTGAGAATTTTTTTTGATTGAATTAAAAACTTCCATCAATTTTCAGCATTTCTTTTTATTATTATTAATAACTCCACCTGACACCCAATGATAATTAACTTAAATATCCTGTTTAATTAAGTCGTTAATTAAAAGACGATTTCATATCATATAAAAAATTACAGAAACCCATTTTAATCCTCATTACAAAGAATTTCTAATTTATACCCTAATTAATTAAATCGTTAATTAAAAGACGATTTCATATCATATCAAAAATTATTGCAGAATCCCATTTGAAGCCTTATTACAAAAAATTTCGAATTTATATCCCACAATATAACTGAAATATTGTTGATAGTGGTGTTAAACACCATAAACCTAAATCTACCTAATTTATATCCTAATTAATTAAGTCGTTAATTAAAGACGATTTCAGATCACATATATAAAAAAATTGCAGAAACCCCTTTGAAGCCTCATTACAATGAATTTCTAATTTCTCCCAGATCTCCTATGATTAAAGGAAGGATACATACAATCTGTTTCTATGATTAGGTAGAGCACCTGCTGAAATGTACGTTTTATGGGCATTTGATGCATGTTGCATATTTCATCAACTGTAATGAATATTCATCAACACCATACCATACCAATTAGAAAAACCAGCCATGCACGTAAATGCTGTTTTAATGCATTTTTGTTACATAAAAAAAAATTGTGCAAGAGATGTATCTGTAAAATATATTGTTTTTTTTCTGGAAAGGTTTACTCAAAGAAAACATATGAAAGACAATGTATTATAATATGCATGAACTACCAAAATTACATTTTTGAATGGTGTTCTTTCAATCTAACTGTAATTAAAATTAGATCTTTGCACTAAGTGCTCATTTTTTTTGCTTGGCCACGAAAAAAAATATGATACAAGCGCGGAGATTTGATTTTAAGATTGGTGCTCTTTGTTTTTTATCTAAAATTTTCAGAATACATAAAACTGGGACGGAATTTGAAAATATGAATTTTAATTTCTTCAAAAATTTTTGTCAAAGCAGAAGACGGAAAATCACGCATCAAAATGGAATAAATATATTCAATTGAAAACATACTCCATTTACTCCAAAACTGAAGAAAAGAGTCTTGCTTAAATTTGTTCTAACAAAAACTATGAATCAAACTGGGATGGCCTATTCAAACATATTCAAAGCTATTTCAAACTGGCGAAAAAAATCATGTTCAAATTTGTCAGCTTCTTTATAGTTTTAAGCTTTATAATGTATCAATCTCAACCTCTATTTCTTCTCTACAACAAAGACAGATATGGTAATTTTCTCCATGATCAGCGTTGTCAAGCTAATTTACAACACAGCCAACCCTTGTATAATGAAGCTTGATCATTAAGATTTTATCTGTACATAAAATGCTATAAATTTTCATTATACTAGCTAGACCTGGGTAGGTGATCTATTTAATCAACTGTGGATGTTTTAACATTGATTTTATTGTTCAGTCTATAAAACTCTCTCAATCGAAGGAGCCATAATCTGCTGACAATGCAAAAATATTACAAATGTCACAAAATTTTAATCAGGCAAAAAAAAAAGGAGAAATACCTGTGTTTTTGCTAACCCTACCCATCCTAATTATTTATTAGTCCATATCCTAAAGTTTGTATTGGTATTTTTGGAGAAGTACTGTTAAAAGTCAGATTCTTGTTAATGGTTAGGAGTTAAAGTTATGGTGTTTAATGCCAATTTCAACAATATTTCAGTTATATTCTGGTGGTCAGTTTTATTGGTGGAGGAAACCGGACCATGGACACTAATCTAAGTTTAAAACAATTATGCATAAAGTAATGTATTGGACCCTAGATCATCAGCTGATAGGCCTTCTTTCATGTATATACATGTACAACCTTAATTCAGAAACCGGGTGGCTCAGTGAGTTAGGTCGCTGGATCTAACAACTCATACAAGCCTATCACCAATACCGTACGGCGTGGGTTCGCTTTGTAAATGACAAAAAAGGGTGCACTTGACTTGCAGCCGCAAGTGATAAAGTTTACCAGTTGCTTGCCCATGGTCGGTGGTTCTATCCGGGGTAATCCAGCTTCCTCCACCACTAAAACTGGTCGCCATGATATAGCTGAAATATTGTTGAAAGTGGGGTTAAAACACCAAAAATCAAATCAAATCAAATCTATAGCTTAATAATACTCCTCTTATTATTCACGGACAAAATCTCCTAAAGACCATAATCCCCATATCAACTTTTAATTCTTTCGGTTGCATTTGATTTTTTTTATAAACCGTTCTGTATAGAATCGTCATTAACCCTAACAATCTCTCCTTAACTCCTGATGGCCGACTACTTCAATACAAAATACGACTCTGTTTCTTGATGAATGTGTGCTAATCTGGGACTAATAACATTATGGCTTCATATCACACAGAATATTCATTTCATTTCCCACTAGAATTGAACAATATCTAAGCTTTAGATCGATTGGTATTGCATGGTAGAATGTCTTGTTGTCTAAATTAACTCAATCCGATCTATGCATTTTCAATCGAGAGTTTTCCCAACCTCTTATTTAAGTTTCCGTCAACTTCACTGCCATTGATTATTCTGTGTGTCAAAACGTTTAAAAGACAAACATTTTTTTTCTTTGCCGATTTCATCTTTTGCTTTGATAGATTAATCTAGATTGGCAAAATTCAACACTCGGTCTCGGTCTCGTAACATTCTATTGTGGATTGAGGGCCATTAATCACGAATGAATTTGACATGAATATACACAGTACTGACAAATACAATATATCTAACAACTAAATCAAATGAATAATAGCATTTATACTTATAATACAAGTTCTTTCTGTATTAAAGAAATATATATGTCTATTTAATTTTGCAATTAAAAAGAAATAAGTCCCATTGTGAAAATTATTTTTCTTTTCAACAAAGAATTTAAAAGGTGGCTGTTGGTGAAATTATAATATTTATTATTGAAGATTTCACGGTGAAAGCAAGAGGAAGAACAACAACACAAACACTGTCTCCCCCCTCCCCTCCCTTTTTGATTTTTAATTGCATTTTGAATGGATAAATTTCTATCCTGTTCTAACACATTAATTTATCCTTTCTTAGAGAAACAATTCTCAATTTTGCCTCTTTCGATGATTTTTCGATTTGTTATTGGAACTGTGTTCTGACCGTGTGGTATTTTTTTTGTTTTTCGTTTTATTTTTTTGTAAAATTGTTGCATACAAAGGTTGGTTGGTTGGTTGGTTGATTGATTGGTGTTTAACGTCCAGCGAGTAATTTTTCAGCTATATTCAGGACGAGGGATACAAAGGCTATTAGGGTTATAGTTAGGTTTATAGTGTTTAATGCCACTTTCAACAATATTTATCATGGCGGTCAGTTTTATTGGTGGAGGAAACCAAATTACCCGGAGAAAACCACTGCCCTCCCGCAAGTCACTGACAAACTTTATCACATACTGATAACTGTTGTATCGAGTTGTATCGAGCACATCTCGCCATGAGCGGGATTGGAACTCACAACATTAATGATGATAGGAGCTGATTGCAGGTAGTTGTTAATGCAACTATCATACGATCATGACGACGACCTCTTGTTGTAAATACAATCAAACCTGCCCATGCGGTCACCCCCATTAAGCAGTCACCTGTACTAAAAGGTCACCTTTTTCTTGTCCTGTCATAGAAAAATTCATATGAATTGAACCTCTTTTAAGAGGTTACCTGTCTTATAAGGCCACTTTTATTTGCCCTAAAGGTGGCCTCTTAATACAGGATTGACTGTGTAGTGTACTAATGAATTAATCATAAAAAAATGATGACATATTCAATCAATTTGCTATAAACTTGTATAATATTACTATCAATCTGTTTAGTTTTTCTAACTAGACTTGTATATCTGTGTTATATGTCAAAAATCGTTATTGATTTATTTGGCAATGAAGTTTGATTTGATTATTTGATTTAAATGTCAGGCAGTAATTTTTGAGGTGTCAATTTTCGTGATTTCCTTGGTACACAAAAGTTATCAATGGTTTTTTATGGCCTGTGAAAATTAGTTGGTTTTCAATAGTTTTCTTCAAAAGTTTGAATTTAAGCTGACTATCGGAAACCAATATAAACCTTCTTTATCAGGCCAAATATTAGATGCATTGAGATAGTATTAAAACATACTACTAATTGTCCCCCTAAAGATAAGCCACCCCTCTTATCAGGCATGTTATCATTACAGAAGAGGTAGCTTTATAAATGAGGTATTCTAACATGACCTCCTTCTTTCGCTTTGCAAACAAACGAGCGATTTATCGATTGGGTATTATTTCATCAGCACATGCACCGATTCATGTGAATGACTTTCCTGTTGTAAATGTACATGTTGATGAATTATCGTCTGCTCGAATTTGGCAGCATAAATTGTGTGGGACATTATAAATATAAATATAAATTACCGTCTTCCAATCAAATTATACTACGGTATCTGTACTCTTAGACATATCAGAATTGAAATAATTCATGGAAGCCAGAATGTGTTTTGAGTTTTAACATGGGTTGGCAGATATTAGTAAATTTTATCCCTCTGGCTTCCATGATTTATTTCTTAATTATATTATGTACATGCATTTAAATATAATTATCTTCCTGAAGTCAAACACTAACAGGAGGTCCATGAGGTTATAATTAGATGATCATGAATGTGTTTTTTTTTAACTTTATATCATAATGCACAAATAGACTACAATTTATCAATATTATCATGTGTACTGCTGTTTGATAATAAAGGTGTAACTAAACAGCTGATAGCTAGGTATTGTTTACATTATATGATATTTAATCTGATTAGGAGGGGGGAGGGGGGGGGGCTCTACATAATGAAATTATCACTTAATACTATAACCTGCAGTCTATGTCATAAATTATTCTTTTATAACATATTCGTGCAGGGATTAAAGACATCTGGTAACTAGCTTCACCTGTCAGAACGTGACTATATTAGGATGTCCTTTGACTTTCGACTGTCGCCACTATTCTCACACACTAATCAATGTATGGTAGACAGTGGGCACAATTTGGTTGAAACAATAATTAACAGTGTCCTTGGAAATATCATTTTATTTACCTTTGAAATCAATAATATTAATGTACATTTATACAAGTGCTTTTCTTTTTTAATGATCAATTGTTTTAAATTCTTGAGCAAATGAGAGTGTGTGATTGTTGTTTAATACCAAATGAGCAATTTTTCAGCTATATTATGAGGAGAACAAGTTACATACATTGAAATGATGATGATGATATCCACTTTGTACTAAATCAACATGCTTAATTAGATCTTTATAGTGCTAGATCACTGAAACAACAGTCCGCAGGAAGACATGTTACTCCACCACGATACCGAGCCAACCAGTCTGCTATTTCTCCTTAATCCTGTGTGCTTAGCAGAGAGGCAGCATATAAACCAATGTGTTTTTTAATTTTTGAAAGATCAAGTCACCGATAAAAACATTGATAAATGCTTATTTTAGAAAAACAAAACCTATAAATGTAATGTTTACGTGCAATACATGTATAATATGGGAATTTAACATTTCTCCATTTTTGTATTTATGTTATATTCAATATATGATTTTTATATACAACTTTCAATAATAGAACCTATATTCAAAAAATTAAAATGTCATTCAAACAAATTTTGCTTTCTTATTCTCGGATCGGATCGTATGGTAGCTGGATTTATAACTACCTGTGCAATCAGTGTCTATCACCATTAAAGTTGTGAGTTTGAACCCTGTTCAACTTCATGGTGAGGTGTATTCCATACAACATTATGTGATAATGTTTGACAGTGATTTGCGTTTTTTCCTGTTAAGCTCCAGTTTCTTCCACCAATAAAACTAACTGCCACAATATAATTGAAATATTGTTGAAAATGGCATTAAACACCATTAACCAACTAACCCAACCAAAACCACAAAAATAAAATTTCCTTCAAACAAATTTTGCTGTCTTATTTTCAGTTTTATCACATGAGATTTTATCTGTTTACGAGGGCTATCTACATCTAGATATATATATCCAAGTGCAAATTAATTTTTCATACCATTATCAATGGTTATCACAGTATAAACCTACAGCATATCAGCATTACAACTCTTTAATACTTTTAGTTTATCTATTGTTTATTTTAATGAGAGCATAAAAACGGATGGAATAAACATTTCAAATGTCATATCTTTGAAAAAATAAAGTTTTTATTTTTTTTAAATCAAATAAAGCCTTATTATTGGAAAATTAATATTTTACATGCACACTGCATTCTTATTTTCTCCCTTTATTCATGTCGTTCAATTGAAATGAATTGAAATGAATTCCATGTCATTAAAAATTGATTATAACATAAAATCACTTCTATAAAGAAAGCCAAGATATTGAATATTCGTTTTCATTGCATGCTACATACCAATGGTCAATTTAAATTAAATATTTAATTCAACTAAATTGATCTTTAACCATTTACACATTGATCATAAATGCAGATTAAAGTTTAAGTAAGTGTAGAAATTATATACAAATGTAGTTATATGTATCTATCAAAAATGTTATAAAAGAAAATATTTTACCATTTTACACCTGTCCCTCAAATACATACCTTAGATAAATACTTCAATCAAAATAAATGAAGAGGGATCAGAAGGGATGTTTTAATGACTATTATTAACTTTGAGGGAGGGGGGGGGTGACATTTTTATTACACATATGGTGCTAAGAGATATTTTTATTTTAAATACAAAGTTTGGTTTGCTTTTAACTAATTTTTTTGTGTGGTGAAAGTGGCGACAATTTCCACCATTAATATGAAGACACTATTAATGACACCACAAAATTACTACCAATGACACCACACTGACAGAAGACACTACTGATGTCACCTATGAAGACACTACAGATGATGCCACAGAAGACAATATACTGAAGACACTGATATCACTTACGAATACATTACTAAAGACACTATTGACTACACCATAGAAGACACTATTGACTACACCATAGAAGACACTATTGATGACACCACAGAAGATGCTATATATACTGAAGACACTATTCAGTACTGACAACACTACTGAATACATTACTGATGACGCCACAGAAGACACCACAGAAAATACTATACTGATGACACTACTGACATTACTTATGAAGACACCACTGAAGACACTACCAATGACACCACAGAAAATACTATACTGATGACACTACTGACATCACTTATGAAGACACCACTGAAGACACTACCAATGACACCACAGAAGACACCACCGATGACACCACAGAAAATACTATACTGATGACACTACTGACATCACTTATGAAGACACCACAGAAGACACCACCGATGACACCACAGAAAATACTATACTGATGACACTACTGACATCACTTATGAAGACACCACTGAATACACTACCAATGACACCACTGAAGACACCACAGATGACACCACTGAAGACACTACCAATACACACTACTGATGTTACTAATAAATATGAAGACACTATTGATGACACTACTATTACTAAAGACACTGCTGATGATAATTACTCACTGGGAACATATGCTTTTAACCAGAAAATATCACTGTTCTTATCAGGATGATTCATTGATTGATTTTTGGTGTTTTAACGCCACTTTCAGCAATATTTCAGCTATATCATGGCGACCAGTTTTAGTGGTGGAAGAAGCCGGAGTACCCGGAGAGAACCACCGAACATGAGCAAGCAACTGGTAAACTTTATCACTTGCAGCTGCGAGTCGAGTGCACCCTTTTTTTGTAATTTACAAAGCTGGGTGCGACCCCACGCCGTATTGGTGATAGGCTTGTACGAGTTGTTAGGTAATCCAACTACCGAACTCATTGAGCCACCCGGGCCCTTACCTAAATAATGAGTAAAAACATATATTTTATCAGGAATCTGGTCGTAATTTTTTTTTATATTATATAAAATGTAATAGTAATTAGCATCAATTGCCATCAGAATACATACTGTACCAGACACCAGATTAGGGCCTACAAATCTTAGCACTACTTTGTCATTTTTCGTTTCATATAAATTAAAAATGAAGTGCACCAGACTAAATATTTCTTTTCAGGTAATTCTTCATTTTCATAGGCCCTAGGCACAATGCCTAATGTACCTAATAGATAACCTGGCACTAGTTGTACCATACACACAGCTTTTACTTTGTGACTGTTAGCTGTACATGTAGTAATTTTCTTATTTGTTTTTTTTTTAATAAAAATGTCACAAACTACAAATATTACAGCCTTAAAAAGGTTTCATTTGATTTAATTTAAAATGAAGGTAAAAATCAATGGTATAATTAGCAGCTGACATATAACATGACAAAACCAATTGATAATGTCTATAATATTATTATCTCTAAAATAAATCACTTACACTTGATGTCTTAATTAGTGGTTAAAAATTTACTTGTCTGTTCTGTTTTCAGTATTTTACCCAAATATGTTTAAAATGTCTGCTAGGATCTGTGTACATGATAAATGTGAACTGTGTTATGTCCCTTGTGAGTTGTGGGGCTAAAATTGTTGTGTGAAATGTATTACATGTACGTCCTCCGAAGGCCTCTGATTGGTGAAATAAAGTATCTATCTAGTATCTTTGTATAAATTTACATTTTAAAAAGAGCAAATTTCATAGAAATAAAACATAAAAGAGTTATAACAATACAATGTTTTACTACCTTCGCTGTATATGGGATGTAAATGGCTTTAATACAATAAAAGAAAGACAAAATAGGCATGGAATCACCAGTGGTTAGAGTTAGAGGTGTTGAATGCCACTTTCAACAATATTTCAGTTATATCATGGGGTCAGTTTTATTGGTGGAGGAAACTGGAGAAAACCACATAGTCACTGACAAGCTTTATAACACAAATGTTGTATTGAATACTTTTCCCCATTGTGTGGGATTCAAAGTCACAACTTCACCCATTACATAGAAACTTCCATACAATTATGACCATAATGCCCCCTCTCCCTTTTGAGAAAGCCACGGGGAAATCAGTATTTTGAGTTTACCAAAAACCAGCTTTATTTAGGATAATCCACAAAAATTTTCAAATTCATAAACATGAATCAATTGTACTTATAAACTTAATGGAATGCCGATAGTTTATGATATATCAGATATAAAATGTAATTTTCTTACCTTGGTGAACCTGAGTCCCCAAATATAAAAATCAAAAGTTCTTAGATATTAATCACTCAACACTAGACATGTAAATTACCAATAGAAAAAAAAATCTAGTGATGTTTTCACCTGGTGTGTAATGTACAAACACTATAACATAGAGAAATGTACAACAGATGTAATCTTTACCTTATAATTTATCAATTTATTATATTCTCTAAAGATGAGGCTCTACAGTGGGGAATACGTGATTAAATTTTTGAACTTAAAAAATTACTCTGTTAAATTTGAATACACTAGAACATCTCTTTTGTTTTTAAATGTAATTTTACCTATAATTTATCAATTCATTATATTCTCTAAAGATGAGGCTCTACAGGGGGGATACATGAATAAATTTTGGCACTTAAAAATTCCCAATTTTGAATACACAAGAAAATCTCTTTAATTAAAAAGATTTGTCTTTAAATGTAAACTTTAACTTATAAAAGATTTATCATATTCTCTGAAGATGAGGGTCAAAACGGGAACACTTTTGTACTTATACTTGAAAATTATCCTGTTTGAATACACTAGAAAATATCTTTAATTAAAAATATTTGCTTTACCTTATAATTTATCAATTTTTTATATTCTATAAAGATGAGGCTCTAAATGGGGTACCATATTTAAGGTAATTTTTTGTAGTTGAAAATTACCAATTTTGAATATTCCAGAAAAATTTCTTTAGATGTAATCTTTTCATTGGTTTATTATTACTTCAGAAAATCACTTTAGAGATTAAAAGATTTGTTTTTAACTTATACTACTAGCTATAAGTTCTATTTTATTCCCCATTTTTTTTTTTACGAATTATTAGTACATGTATGTACAATGTATTGCATTCCTTTCTCCATAAATATATTATCAGATATAAAATGTTTACTTAGTGTATTAGATACGAGATACAGAAAACATGAGAGCAATCCTCATATTCCATCTGGGGTTGTCGTGAGTGCATGGTAGTTGGATTTACAACTACCTTTGCAATCAGTGCTTATCCCCACTAAAGTTGTAAGTTCCAACCCCGTTCATGTCGAGGTGTAGTCGATACAACATTATGTGATACCGTTTGTCAGTGACTTGCAACAGGTCGGTGGTTTTCTCCAGGTACTCCGTTTTCCTCCAGCAATAAAACTGACCGCCATGATAACACTGAAATATTGTTGAAAGTGGCATTAAACACCATAAACCAACCAACCATGTTCCATCTAGTGGCTGATAATACTGACAATATCTAACAATAATTTTATGAAATTTGAGAACACTACTGCCATTACCAGTTTAACACCCACCACCATTTTATGCATCTACCAAGCCAGTACCTGGATTTCCAACAACATATGGCATGGTCTTTTTTTGGGTTCGGTGGTTTGAGGTGAGACATGGTTGTTCATTATGTTGATATTGGTATATAATTAAACAATTGACCATTACTGTTTAAACTTTTATTTCATAATACTTGTAAATTGTCTGAGATGTGGAATCTGACAACAAAATCTTATGCATGATGTCAAAGTATTTAAAATTGGTGTTGATATAAGTTGGGGTCAGCCACTCCATGACAGATTACCTGTAGGTGGTTGTAGCCTCTCTATGACAAATGTGACAATATCATTTACTATTAAGAATGTGTTTAATATTATCTATTAATCATGTTTCACTTGGTTTTTTTCTCACTACCATTATATATTATATGTCACAAATCATTGTTGATTTATTTGGCAAATGCAATAAAGTTTGATTTTATTTGGTTAAGAATTATAAATAACAGCACATTTTCTTTCTTTACAGAATTAGCAACAATTCCAAACTATACAGTTCATCATTTATTTGAAGAAGATATACCAGTGAGTTATCTCCCTTACCAAATTTGGTTAAGGTTATTGGGTTACTAGTGTTTAACATCACTTTCAACAATATTTTTTTCCCTATATCGTGACTACCAAAAACTTTATGAGGGGGAAAAGCACAGACGGCTATAATAAATTGGCAGCTGAAGCCCCTGTCAATGGATAGATGTCTGAAGCCCCTGTCAATGGATAGATGTCTGAAGCCCCTGTCAATGGATAGATGTCTCCAAACAGTAAAGGTGTGGTAGTGCGATACAAATTTTTCGTTCGATTTCCAAACAATTTTGCATCTGCAACCCAGGTACAAATGTAAGTTGAATGGCCAAGTGTTCATACAGCCAGTCTTTCCATTCGATTTGATACGATTTTTAATTTCTTTGACCATTCTCACGATACTATTCTCATCAGATTGTCAGATGGAAATAGGACTCCAACCGATTTTGAAACAATCGACTTTCCACATTCAAGTTTTGTGTTGATACAATAGGATTTTTGCTGTACAAGGAAAAATCAAACGGAAAATCATATCGTGACCGCACACTTGAGTATCACACTTGTACATCTGAAACTCGTGCTTAACTATGTACCCCACCCCCAGCTTAATACACTGACATTATCAAGGAAATTTGTTTTACCAATAATTATGATGATAAACATACATTTCCTTGTAAAGATGCAGTAATGTATAAAAATACTTGACACAGAGTGTAACAATATGATGTGATTGTAGAGCAATTAAGTTGTTATATCCTGGGCGACAGAGTTAAGTCTCTCGGACGGAAAACCTCATCTGTAAATGTTTCCTCCTTACTCTACCAACAACAAATAGATATCCATACATTGTTTCTAGTTAAAAGTTATTTCCTCATTTAAGGCCAAGTAAAAAATACCTGCGTTACTGATAACATTCTTGAAAAAAAAAGGGTTGGCAGGACTTCCAATAATTTTCAAGTCTACCAGTACTTCACTATTAACAGGCAGTACTTTTGATTAAAATTTTAAAATTTTCATGAATATCTTATACAACACTCTTTAAAATCAGGAGGTACCAAAGACCATTTTAGGTGGGTAAAAGTACCTGGTACTGCCCTTTATTGAAAGGCCTGGTTGGTAAGTAAAAGGTAAGAAGGCAAAACCTTTTATTTATAATTGTTACCTAGGTTATATCATACAGGACTTTAACTTGACTAAAAATGGCAATTATACTGAAGAGTAGGTACTAAAAATTAGGGTCTGTAGGGCTAGCAGAAACACAGGCATTTCTTTCTTTGGCCTAAGAGTTAGTCGGAAGTAATGTTTAATTATTTTTTTTTAAACGGCATCTGTATCAATTTAATTACATTTCGTACAAAACTAGTCCTTAACAATATCACATTTGGATATTATGGGCTAGGGTTAGGGGTTATACATGTATGGTGTTAAACACCATTTTCAACAATATTTCAGTATATCCTGGCTGTCAGTTTTATAGGTGGAGGAAACCAGAGTATCAGGAGAAACCCACAGACCTGCCACAAGTCACTGACAAACTTTATCACATAATGTTGTATCGAGTACGACATCTCGCCATGAGCGTGATTCAAACTCAAAACTTTAGTGGTGATAGGCGCTGATTGTACAAGTAGTTGTAAATTCAATTACCATATGACCACGACGGTCCTTGGATATTACATATTTTTCCCTTATTTTTAAAGAAGTCAATAGTGTGCACTAGCTACTGATGATATACAGAGGTAAATCATTTCAGTCTATAAAAATGTGACTTTTCACAAAGTATGTCCCAACCAATCGGTGAACTACAAAAATAAAAAATGACCACAGACAGATGGTAAGACACAGAGTTCCAGATTAATTTTCAAGTACAGGGGGTATTTTACTCCTTTTTTTTTTAAAGTGAAGAGTAGAGCTTGTAATATGTTACTTTTTTGTACTACTGTCTATAAAGTGTTTGTACACATATTATTTTTGACATTTATTTTCAGGAGTATTAATTCTTTACAACATTAACACTCATCTATGTTTTACAAGCTTTGCAACTGGGTGTCACATTTCATGAGAACACTTGACAATTTAATCAATAAAATATCAAATAATACTTCAGTCAAATTTGAAGGGCTACAGGTATATAAAATAGACCCCAAAAACAGATACAGATAGAAAAAATTCCCAAATTGTACCAGTAATTATAGACTTACTTTTACTGTCTCAAATTATTCAGGGATGAACCTGGTTATAAAATAAAATAACTGAAAATCAATGGAAAATAGCTGAAACCATATACACCCGCTTTCAAAACAGTCATTTTTTTACCTGTATTGACCGTGTCCAGCAACTTTCAGAAAACAATTTTCTGAGGAAAATAGCTGAAATCAGTTAAATAACTGAAAAAAAAAAATCCTTCCTGTTTATTGTACTTCAATAATAAAAATAAAATGTAAATATCTACTCACTTTCACTGTGTCTGTCATGTACAAGGTGCTGATAAACACTGTGTGGGACTTCCGAGGATCTAAAATACCACTTGATCGTAACAACTAATGTATCTTTCTTTGTCTGAAATCACATAAGTAGTTATACAGTTAAAACTGCCCATGTTGCCGCCTATATTTGACATTGAACAACAATACTAGAATATGCTACCTCATTTAAAGTGTTGTTACTCACCAAAGAGTAAAATAAAAAACAAATTATGGGAAATAACCAGAGTATCCTGTCCCAAGTCAGACAAACTATCACATACTATTGTATCGAGTACACCTCTCCATGAGCAACATTCAAACTCACAAATTTAGTGGTGATAGGCACTGATTGCATAAGTAGTTGTAAATCCAACTACCATACGATCACGACCACGATGGTCCATTACGGTTAGTTGTAAATCCACCTACCATACGATCACGGCGGTCCACTGCAGTGTTTTAAATCCACCTACCATACAATCACGACGGTCCACTGCGGTTAGTTGTAAATCCATCTACCATACGATCACGACGGTCCACTGTGGTTAGTTGTAAATCCACCTACCATACGATCACGACGGTCCACTGCTGTTAGTTGTTAATCCACCTACCATACGATCACGACGGTTCAGTGCAGTTAGTTGTAAATCCACCTACCATACGATCACGACGGTCCACTGCGGTTAGTTGTAAATCCATCTACCATACGATCACGATGGCCCACTGTGGTTAATTGTAAATCCACCTACCATACGATCACGATGGCCCACTGTGGTTAGTTGTAAATCCACCTACCATACGATCACGATGGCCCACTGTGGTTAGTTGTAAATCCACCTACCATACGATCACGACGGTCCACTGCGGTTAGTTGTAAATCCACCTACCATACGATCACGACGGACCACTGCGGTTAGTTGTAAATCCACCTACCATACGATCACGATGGCCCACTGTGGTTAGTTGTAAATCCACCTACCATACGATCACGACGGTCCACTGTGGTTAGTTGTAAATCCACCTACCATACGATCACGACGGTCCACTGCGGTTAGTTGTAAATCCACCTACCATACGATCACGACGGTCCACTGCGATTAATTGTAAATACCACTACCATATGATCACGACCATGACAGCCTCTTAAATGTCAATAAGTAGAACTATTATGTTATAGTGTTAAATAGTCAAGCTAATAAAACTCTGTACAACAGTCATTTTACTCTCTACATCTAGTGTAATGTAGTATTGATTATATAACATATCAGTTAATGTTGTATATAGACTTCTCAGATATATATTGGGTCATTTCCTGACAGGTTAAGTACTGCCTGCCTGATCATCAAAACAGTATAAAGGAAATGAAATAATCGGTATATAACTACATAACGCTGAAGCGATATTATGCTTCTTTTATATATATAACACAACTTCTGTTAGTTTTATTTTCTGCATAAAATTTCATTTTTAAAATAATATGAAATCATTAGTCAGATACATCTTAGAATCTGGAATTAATGTCATACAAATTTATTAGCTGTGGAACCATAGCTCTCGGGACTTTCAATATTTTTCAAGTGTACCACTATTTACAGGCAACATTTTTATCAAAATTTGAACATTTTCATGTATACTTTGCACAATACTCTTTAAAATCAGGAGGTACCAAATACCATTTTAAATGGGTAAAAGTACCTGGTACCGCCCGCCCCTTATTGATAGACCTGACCTCTTGATGGTCTTTTTGTTTTTTCCACCGTACCATAAAAGATAGATCGTTATTAGCTACGGTTCCACAGCTAACAATTTGATTTGCATACAAATTATTTTTTTAGTTTTAGTAAAGATTTTTAAATAGAAATGTAAAATGCACAGTGTACTATACTTATACCTTGAAAAGGGGTATACACTTAACACTTTACATGACTCACTTGAAGGTCGTGTGAAAAAAACCCATAAAAATGCTATGCATTTTTCTGACAGGAATTTTCCTAAGGAATTCATAAAAAGAAATCTCATCAAAAATAGACCAACAGTACTATTATTAATGAATGCTCAACATATAAAAAAAAACATTAAAACAACTTTTTGACACCTTAAGACCTCTTGTTTGAAAACCGATAAGACTATAATCTCCTCAAATCAATCCCAAACTTTATTTATTCTGTGCTAACGATCAATGTTTCAGAATGATCAGCCTACCAGAACAGAGGTTATACATATAGCATGAAAACCATTGTGTCTACAGACAGACAGACGACAAAGACCTGCAGCCACAGACATTTATAACATAATATTACTGCAGCCGCAAGTGATAAAGTTTACCAGTTACTTGCCCATGGTCGGTGGTTCTCTCCAGGTACTCCGGCTTCTCCCACCACTAAAACTAGTCGCCATGATATAGCTGAAATATTGCTGAAAGTGGCATTAAACACAATAAATCAATAATATTACTGCAAAAATATTGTAATCCTATAATAAATCTACAGCAGCTATATAAGATGAAAGGCAGCATGTCAGATATAAATATTACTTTGCTGGTACATGTATTGTATTCTAATTTTTATATATAGTTTTATCCTTTAAATGGATATTTTTTGACTTGTCTGTTTTATAGATAAATATGATTTATATTTCAGGATCTAGTAGGTGTCTAAGTTAATATAACATTAGTTTAGGCCACGATATAGCTGAAATACGGCTAAAGTTGGCATTAAACACCAATCAATCAATCAATCAATCAATATTCTAATTTTTGCATATTTAATTTTTTTTCTTTCTCTCAAAATTAGAAAATGAAATTGGTAAAATTAAAAAATTTCTTTTCAGATATTCAGTTAATAAATTTATTCTTTCTCCCTGACTATATGTATTGATATTTGATGTCTGCATCAGCTGATGCAGATTATATTTTTTTTAGACAAATGTCTATGGTACATGTATATATCCAAGCTTTGTAATTCATTATTTATAATTATGGAGGCATATATCAACTTTCTGCACTGTATTTTGCAGAGAAAGAGAAAACCCATGCAATGTCCAATTAGGTGCATGTAGCCTCATTTTCTAGCTGTTTAGAGCAAGTCAGTCACATTTTATTTTCAAATATATTTTTCGTGAGGGGATAATTTTGTAGTATTTTACTATGTTAGTGCATCTGAAATTTGGCCTCATAAGAGGAGGGGCTACTGTATTCATTTAATTCCTTTCATCTTCTCAGTCAAAAGTGGCCTTATAAGAGAGGTGGTATCTCTTGAGAGGGACAATTTAGTAGTATTTTACTATGTTAGTGCATCTGAACTCTGGCCTGTTAAAAGGAGGGGCTACTGTATGCATTCAATTTCTTTTCAGTCAAGGTATAAAATGAATGGCAGTAAGCTATAATTTTGTGATTCATGGCAAGTATTCACTTGAAGTTTTATCTTAAAGGAAGCAGTAATTCTACAGAAATCTTTCATGATATTGATTAGGTGGTGTGTTTATTGGTAAATCACACTGTCAGACTACATTTCTCCTTTACTTGATTCTATGCTAATAGATCATTTCACGGAGAATAACAATTCAGTAGAAAGCCCTCAGATTGCAATATTGACTTTTATTGTAAGTTCTATCAACTATTACTGAAAGCTGCCATTAAGAATATGAATAGTGATTGCCTATACTCAGTTATGAACAATCAACAATGATAAAAAGTAAATATCAAAAGGGATTTTTTTTTGCTTACAAAAAGTTATGAGAATACATTCTGTATCACTGTTGCGTTTTTTTTAATGGAGAATCCTTATGCTTTGTCAAGTTACTAATCAATCGTATCTAAATGATAAGGTTTTTAGTGTAAATGTCTTCCCATTGTAATACAGTGGTAGATCAATGCCTATTGAAAACTCTCATAGTGTGAAACATGATAAAGATTTCTACAATTTTCTACATACAGATGTAACTCAGTCTACAAACTAATTTCTACATTTTTAAAATATATGATTGTTTTTGTTTACATTATTTATGATTCTTTTTGTTTTCATTATTTGCATTCTTTTTGTTTAATGAACATTATTTAGGCCAAGAAAAAAAATACCTGTGTTTCCGCTAACATGCTCTAGAATATAAGGGTCGGTAGGTAGGAAAAAGATTTTATTATTCAAAAAATGTTTTAACTAGTTTCTACCGGGGACACATTCTGACTTTAATAGTGCTTGCTCAAAAAAGGCCAACAAATTTTTTTTAGGGTAGGCACAAAAAATTAGGGTCAGTAGGGTTAGCGGAAACACATGTAATTTTATTTTTGGCCTTACAATTCTTTTTGCTTACATTATTTACAACAATTTGTGTATCATTAGACAAGTACTAAGGCAGACAGAATCAGCCTATCGTGATATCCACTGTGTAATTTACCAGAAACACAAGCTAATTAAAGCTACCACGGTTCTATATGTACAGGTTGGTGGACTGGTCCCTAGCTACGGGTCCAAATTTGATTCTGACAAGCAAAAAAGAAGAGTGAGTGAGTGATTGGTGTTTAACGCCAACTCAGCAAATTGTTCAGCTTTATCATGATGAGAACAAGTTAATTTTCAATGAGGTGATGATGAGATCTGCTTTGTACTAGACAAACATGCTTAGTTGGATTTTTAGTATCGGCTCATTGAAACAACAGTCCACAGATAGACATGTTGCCCCACTCAGACACATTATCCTGATTCTGAGCCAACCAGTCTTTGCACTTTCTCCTTAATAGTGGAGAAGCAACAAATTCCAATTTTATAGTGCTTATTTTGGACCCGATCGAGACTCGAAGACACGATCTACCACATCTGAGCCGAGCACACTAACCATTACATCACCGATGCAGTTCAAAAAGTAGAAACTACTAGCATTGTCTAAAGAACAAGTAGAATATTGAAATAATATTACTTTCTTTAGGCCAAAAAAAAATACCAGTGTTTAATCAACCCTAATTCTTAGTGCCCACTCTGAAGTTTTTATTTTCATTTTTGTATTGTTAAAATCCTATTCTTGTCCTATACAACCTATATAAAAAAAAAAATTGACTGTGTTTGCTGTCGTTCTTCACTTGAAAAATAGTGACACATCAAAATCTAAATTTGTCTGTCATTTTTCAAATTTTTCTGCATTATTGTATATATCATGTACATGTATGAAAGTGTCAACAACAAAGGTGAGCTGTCAGAAAGATAACATATCCCCTCCCCCACATCAAAGTGTACACTGACAAGTCATTATGTTACAATCTAGTCTAATAATAAATATGATGACTGGAGCATACTTGGGCCACAGCCAATGACCCACTGCCATAATGATTTAAAGGCATGTCTAGAGGTTGAGAGACAAAATTAGGTTACAATCAGGTTACTTACATTTTTTTTTTATACATGTATGATGTTTTATATTTTCTTGTACTACACTTCACGACAAGAGGGAAACTGAAATTCTTTCTTGGGGCTAATTTTTCCATATTGATTTGTTTATGCAAAAAGATATGGATACATGACGTAGATGTCAACAAAAACATTCTGTTATTTATCTGAATGGCAACTGATAAACAAATACACATACAATCTGTATGTTATGAACTTATTACTTAACTCTTTTGATTCCCTGATCCTGATCCCTCAGGCTTCAGAAATAAAAGTGCTGAACCATAACTACTGATTATCCCCCCCACCCTCAAAGTTAAGATATAGAAGTGCTATACAAACAATTGATATTAATTTATTAGCCTTTCACCCTCAACTTCTAAGATATAAAAGTTATGTACTAAATAAATGTATAACTTTTGATTATCCCTTTATTTTAATTAAGATATATAACATTGCTGTACTATACGTTTTAATCCTTTGGTCTCCCTCCCTTAAGCTTAAGATATTAAAGTGCTATACCATAACTTCTGATTATAATTATTTGTTTTCCTGTTATGTTTTAAAGAAGAAAGAAAATAATAAAGTCTCCCTTGATTAGCCTCTAATCATTGTTGTTAATTTAATGTATTTATTTACTTTCAGGACAAAATCTTATTCTGAGCATAAACTGGCAAATAACAATGTAATGTAATGAAAGTGTATCTCACAGAACTAAGAACGGCATTAATATCATTCCATTCTCATATCTATTGGCATTTCTCTCAAGTAACATCATAATCAATAATGTTTTAAAATGCACTGAGATTCCTCATCAAATCTTTTGACTAAATTTACATGTGCAAACTAGATGCTGTTTTATTGGCATCAATCTGGTATAAAACAGACTCCCTGCTGTAAATACACTTTGTATCACAAGAGAGTGTTGGGAAGCAGTTCTACACTCGGTCAAAATATAGCTTGTAGCAGTATTACATAGGGTTAGGGTTCTACACTCAGCCAAATTATAGCTTGTAACAGTATTTCTAAGTAAATAGGGTTAGGGTGAAGGATATACATGTAGGTGATTAATGCCACTGTCCATAATTTTTCTGTTATACTGACAGACAGTATTATAGTTGGAGAAAACCACCGACCTGCCACAAGTCACTGACAACTTGATCACCTAATGTTGCATCAAGTACACATCATCATGTGGTGGCATCCAACTCACAACTTTACTGCTTTACATAAAGAGTGAGTGAGTGAATGACTGACTGTCGAAAGGAAATGTGTGGGAAGGCCAAAAAAAAGATATGTGTGTTTACGGTCACATGTAAAAAAAAATCTAGGGTCGGGCGGTCAGCATTAATTTTTTTTTTTTTACTTTCGGCAAAACCGGAAATAGTCGTTCCCGGTTCCGGAATCCAATTCCGGTATTTCATTTTCGAAATTTCCGGTAAGCCGTCATTTGTTGAAAGCTGTTTTATGACGAGTTACAAAGTTTTTCTACCATCTTTGCTCTCAGTTTTGACAAAAAGCTAGCGGTTGAATAAATAAAACATTGCTGCTGAATAATCAACAAAAATGGTTATCCGAATTCTGTGTAAAAATTGATAGCAAAAATTAGGGTGACCGTAAACACACATATTTTTTTTGGGGCCGAATTCTCATGAAGAAATGTAACCACTGTGGTAATTACAAATGTTAAGAAAATTTAACTGACTGGTTAAACACTCTAATAATAGGAGAAACCATAATACTATATCATAATACAGGATATTTAAACATTTCCTTAAAGGTTATAAATTACAATATTTGTCATAACATTGTACACCAAACAAAGCTTTTCTTATCTAAATATTTATTTGAATAATTTTCTGTCTTTAAAGATTTCATCAATATTAAATTCTATTATAAATCAAGATAAACATAAACTCAAATTATTATGAAACACTTAAAATATTTACAAAGTTGAAAAACAGTAAAAAAAAAAAATGAATTTATTTGATCGGAAAATAGTGCATACAAATGTATGGTAGGTGTGATCTATCTACATACAAAATACAGAATACTAAAGCAATTCTGACAATGAATAGACAATATATTAATAAGATTACATACCATAAACAACAATAGAAGATATACATTCAATCAAAAATAAATATTGAATTAAGTTATTTAGGTTACACTAACACCCACAGGAGCAGTGTGATTTGCCAGAAGATCAAGGGCTTCTTTTATAAAAGAGCTTAAAGTTTTTTAACCCGAATAATCCAGTTGTTATATTCCGACTCCCTACGATCTCGCTACTTTGTCGACAGAGGTTGCAGTAATCATTCAATTTTTAAGTTTTTGAATCCTTTTAAGAATTGATGGATTCAGGTTTATGGTGTTTAATGCCACTTTCAACAATAATTCAGTTATATCTTGGCTGTCAATTTTTTGGTGGAGGAAGCTGGAGTGCCCGGAGAAAACTACCGCAAGTCACTGCCAAACTTTATCACATATGGTTGTATCGAGTACATTGAGAATTGAAGAAAAATCTTAAAATTAAACGCTCAAACTAGACAGGCTGTAATAGCACATTAGATTACTTTGCAATCTTCTGCTGTCAAACAGCATCAGTCAATTGATACAAAAAATGTTTTAATCTATCTAGCACAGTGAGCACCAATTAAAAGCCTAGTTGTTTCTAATCATGAAGGCAGAAGATGAATGCTTCCTACATCATAAAACACAGAGGAATCTTGTGCAATCTTAATTACTTCAGCGTGAATACAATTAATTGCAGAATTGTCTTTTACTATTTACATTTATATGCTTGCGTCTCTCTCACATTATTTTTGTTTGTGTTAAATTAAATTGTAAAAGTAAACATTCATATAGTCAAACCTGTATTAAGAGGTCACCTTTGAGACAAAGAAAAAGTGGCCTTATAAGACAGGTGACCCCTTAAAAGAGGTTCAATTCAAATCAAAAGGGATCACAGGTATGAGGTCATAGGTTTGATGTCCTTTACTTTATAAGGATTTTAGAATTGTTCTGACAGTGTGGTATGTCTTTTTTTCTTTCTTTTTTTTTTTTATTTATTAAAACTTCTAAAGTAAAACATTTCATTTCTTACCAATGTAGATTTGATTAGAAGTAAATTTTGATAATAAATAAAAAGAATTCTATCCTGTCTTAAATTTTGGCCCACATAATTTACAATACCACAATATTTATATTTCACTAGCTATTTCCAAAAATGTACAGCCTTTATTATCCACGCCATCAAACATACGGAAAATAATCGCCCTATTCAAAGTCAAAATCGTACCAATAACACGTCAACTATTAAATAAATTGTAAACGGTTTTAACACCATTTACCGATTCAAAGTAAACTATATACATTGTATATGAAAAGTATTTCTCAACGGATATTAAAATACCAGCGATAAAACTTATAAACTTGGTAATTTAAAAATCATTGTATACATTTACGGGAAAGTTCAATTCAGTCTTTAACAAGAGGAAACAATCAATAGGTACGCTAACTCGCTGCAATAAAATACATCCACAATGTTATTAAATAGCAATAAGAGGAATCATATTACAAATAAATCTGCCTTACGAGCTATCAATTTTACCTGGTTGAAAACATTGCCATACCATTCTTAATCAACAGCACAGAGATCTTTCTCTGGACAAGCTTTATTGATCAAATGATTGGTAATCAGATGGTACATATTTATAATGGTATCAGTTAACAGGTTAACTATTAAAGATTAATTAATTCTCCTGTGACTTGTCAACGATAGATCAGTTAATAAGCCGAATATGTCTAGAAATTAAATCGTAAAAATTTAAAAAATCTAATCCATTATTTTGTCCTGGTACTCAATAGACCATATTGTTTCTTCAAAGATCATAATAAATTATTGATACCGAATTAATGTGTAAAATTTATGTGGTAAATAATGTAACAGACTTGTACTATTTATGTAAATTAATAGGGTTCATAGGGTTAATGACTTGTTTTATTTTTATATAATAAAACACATGTTCAATAAATATATTCTTCTTTTTTTCTTTTTTTTTTGTTATAAAAGGCAAGAATTGAAATGTAAAATCTTTTCTTTTTCTCTCCTGAAAAACGTTTCAAGATCTATACTAATGTCTGTTACCTTGTGAAAGGGGCATAACCTTAAAAATAAATTGTTAATCAATTTTATCTTTTTAACTATTATCATTTACAAACAAGCTCGTCCAGGTAGCTAGACTACTGTTATTAACTAGAACTGTCCGCATAGCGGGACTAATACCCCCGCTTCACTCTGACTGTGTCCAAGATTATTGAAAACTAAGTCTACACGGAAAATATATTATTTGTCAAATTATAATGTTTAACACATTCAACAAAAATAAAAACGTCGTAGCATAAAAACTGTAGGAGGAGTTGCGCGGACAAACCATGTACCCTTTTAGCCAAATTCACCAAAAAAAGACTAGTTCAGCAATCTATATTTTTGGTAAAAATTCATGAAAATCAAAATCCTTACCACATGCACATCTTTGATGTATGCACAAACGATCTGCAATATAAAAACTTCCTAGCGTAAAAACTTTAGGAGGAGTTGCNACAAACCATGTACCCTTTTTGCCAAATTCACCAAAAAATGACTAAGTTCAACAATCTATATTTTTGGTAAAAATGCACAAAAATCAAAATCCTTACCACATGCACATCTTTCATATATGTACAAATGATCTGCAAAATAAAAATTTCCTAGCAGAAAATCTGTAGGAGGAGTTGCACGGACAAACCATGTACCCTCTATGCGGACAGACGGACAGGGTGAAACCTATATACCCCCCCCCAAACTTTGTTTGCGGTGGGTATAATAACAAACTTATTTAAATTGTAAACCTGATTTATAATTTTGAATTTTGAAGAAGAAAAAAAAACTAGAGGCTCCCAGGAGCCTGTAATCGCTCACCTGGTTTTCAATTTGACATCTAAAGTTGATAGAAATGGGGGTGTTACACATAATTTTAAAAGTGGGTCACCCAAAGATCATTTCAACTCAAATTTCTGAGCAAAAGATTTTGCTGTGAATTTTATTTCATAATATTCCTAAATGGAATAAATTGGCTGAAAAAATCTCACAGAAAAACCCAGAATATATGTTGATTGATTGATTGATTGATGTTTAATGTCCAGCGAGAATATATGTTGAATATATGTTAAACTACTCATTGCCATGTAGCTGCAGTTAAAATTTGAGTTCATTTTGATTTGTAATAAAGCAGAAATTTGACAACTAAAGAAATTTCTATTTTTAGTAACAGCAGCCAATTTGGCTGTCAGACATATATTGAAAGGGGACCACCCAAGGACCATCCCAGCCAAATTTGGTTCAGCGGTTTCAGAGGAGAATACTTAAATGTGTTCTTTTATCAAAATAAGCCTAATTTGCATAATCTGTATAAATTGGCTGAAAGAAAAATTTCACAGAAAAACCCGGAATATATGTTAAACTACTCCTTGCCATGTATCTGCAGTTAAAATTTGAGCTCATTTTGGTTTATACTAAAGCAGCAATGGACAATTGAAGAAATTTCTATTTTTAGTAACAGCAGCCTGCTGGTGGCCATCTTGGATTTTCAATCGGTCCAAAAAGTAACAACACTTGGTTAGCAGCTTGCAATGATCATTCATGACAATTTTCAATTCCATCCTCCATGTAGTATCGGAGAAGAAAACTTTGAAATTTCAGCCAATCAGAGGCTACTATGGCCCTGGCAGCCATATTGGATAACCGATTGGAACAAAAAGTAACAACAATTGATCAGAACCTTGTCAGGAACATTTCTTCCAAGTATGGTTCCAATCCATTCAGTGGTTCTTGAGAAGAAGTTTGTCTTACATATTTCCCATAGGGTCGCTATGTTAAATTATGTCCCCTGCTGGTGGCCATCTTGAATTTTCAATCGGTCCAAAAAGTAACAACACTTGGTTAGCAGCTTGCAGTGATCATTCATGACAATTTTCAATTCCATCCTCCATGTAGTATCAGAGAAGAAGATCATTAAAAATTTCAGCCAATCAGAGGCTTTTATGGCCCCTGGCAGCCATGTTGGATAACCGATCGTAACGAAAGTAACAACACTTGGTTAGACCATGCAAATGAACATTCCTGCCACGTTTGGTCCCATTTGCTTCAGTGGTTCTCTAGAAGAAGATTGAAATGTTTATGGACGGACGCCAAATGATGGCTATAGCACACATGACCTTTCGGGTCAGGTGAGTTAAAAAAAAATGCCAAAAAACATGGCTATTTTATTTTGATCTCAGTCTAGTCTAGTTTATCTCCCAGTGAGCAATTTTTAGCTACATCTACACCATTTCAACAGACTTAATCCTGTAAACTCTCCCATTGCCGACAGCTTAATTTTCACTGCGCTTGCAGAATTTCACCGACAATCAGCAACATCCACTGGGAACTGTCTGTGGTCAGTCATGGGTGATTTTCAACAGGGTCACCTTGTCATGACAAGAACAAGACACTTTGAATATACAGCTTTACAGGTATATAAAGCCTCTGCAATGGGACTAATGTAACCCCATACAGTGGAAAAATTTATATCTGCGAGTTTATTCTAGATTTATTATGTTAACTCTTTATACAGTTAGCTCAACGCGAATGGATTCTCCCACTCCAAAATCTGTGGAATTTCTTGGTGTAAAACTGAAATAGACCGATATCCACCGAAAAAATCTTGGTGTATCTTTGGAGCATTTGGTCATAAATCAACAGGGTTTCTCACCTGAATCGGTGGGCCACGGTAAAATTTATGGTTTTAATCCCATTGATCTATGCCGCTTTCTCCACGGTATACAGACAGGTGTTATTAAAAATCAATAACTCAGGTAAGCATAATTGCCGTTTGTGTGACTATTTATAATATTTGTCATCAGTAAAAAATATTTGTCATCTTCGGCAAACTATAATATTTCCCTGGTTCCGCGTGTTTTCCCTTTTGCTAAAAACAGTAAAATTCTCGGAATCAATATCTCACATAAGGGTATGGACATTTGTCAATTGCCAGTACCCCATCAGGCATGGGCTTAGTCAGAACGATATTTTCGAATCCGGTGCTAATAAAAATTTGTGATGAAATTATTTCGTTGAAAATTGCACTACCGACTTGTCCTTTTTCAGCAGACTAAAATATTTTGTGTTGACTTAAATTTTTTATTTAAAATGCCGACTGTTCTGCGGGATTTCCCTTGTGATAAAAATAGTAACATTCTCGGAATTACTATCTCGTATTAGGGGTATGGACATTGACCATTTGTCAGTACCCCGTCGAGTTGAGTTTTGGAGCTTCTGCAGATGATACCAACGCCCTAAATTATCAAAAAATGCCATTACAATATGTGAAAGGCGCTAGAAAATCAATGCATCAATCGTGTATGTTCAGGTTTTGACTGATTTGAAATACACTAGCGAAGCAAATTCTTTTGTGTATTACACACAAAATCGCACGAGTGCAAAAGGTAAAATTTCGTCATTTTAAAGTTGTAAGAGTGCTACTGGTTTGGATAAATAACGCAATAGATGGTCATGTAACATGTGTAACTTCCTAATCAGATTAACTACCGGAGGCATTTAAACATTTTTATTACTCTAGACGACCATAAACCATGCGGTGTTGGGTGGACCAGCTTGGGAGGATTTTGGGAGCAAAATCTGAAATTAACGGCGGCACACCGATATTCACCGAAATCGGAGGAAAACGATAGAGAATCCATTCACGTTGAGCTAACTGTATCTATCTACAATACAACACGCTCTTACTGATAATCCAAAAGTCACAAATTCCTCTCTAAGAACTTATTTTAACATTTATCTGTCTTTTCATTTTGTTATTTTTTAGTTTATAGCATTTTTTGATGTACAGTATAGTCTGAGACATAACGTGATAAATCACTGTGATATACGTATCACTCATCTTGGTGATTTGGATATATCTTTCGTTCTATTAAATATATCTTCAAAATTTCTTTTGCATTTCGAGTGTTACTTTCTATCACCCAAAAGGCATATCAAAATAAGTAAATAGATTAAAAAAATCAAAAGATATATTAGTATCACCAAGATGAGTGATACGTCTATCACAGAGATATCACAGTGATTTATCAAGCTGACTGTTCTCTACGTACATGTACATGTATGCTAATAAAAATTTTCCAGTACTTATTGAAACCATTTTTCTGTCCGTTCATTTTTGTTTCTCTACTTTAGAGTTTGTAGCATTTTTTTATGTTCTAAAGAATATAACATTCATGAATAAAATGAATGATCAGATATATATATAATGTATACTACTTACCAAGCGGAATTCTTTGATACCACAGACATAGTATGGTTGATCTATGTTAGAGTTTTCTAAGTAAACACAATCTGTAAAGATAAAATGATTGATGTCAAATATTTATCAATAGTTATTTCCTTTGCAGACACTATCACATCATGATGTATTTCAGGATGAATTTACATTGTATAAAACAATAAGGAAAAAAATTGATGATATGAGATTTAACACTTCCACATTTTTGTGTCTGTCCCAAGCTAGGACCAGGATTTCCAATGTCATATATTGTCTTTGCAGACACTATCACATCATGATGTATTTCACACTGAATTTACATTGCATAAAACCGTAAGGAAAACAAAATTGATTTAACCCTGCCACATTTTTAGGCCTGTCCAAAGCCAGGTCCAAGATTTCCAACATCATATGCTTTGGTTTCTTTTTTGTGTTCATTGAGTGAAGGTGAGAGGTGATGTTCGTCTTGTTGATATTGGTGGAATTCTTTACCATCACTGTTTTAAATGTTCTTTTCATAATACAGTGGTCCCCTCTTATAAGACCACCCCTTCTACAATGAAAATTTGTCCTTATAAAGAGGGTGGCCTTTCCTGAGGGGGGACAATTCACTAGTATTTTACTATATCAGTGCATCTGATATCTGGCCTGATAAGAGGGGTGGCCTTTCTTGGTGAGCGTGGCTATATAAGAGGGGTGGCCTTTCTTGGCGAGCGTGGCTTTATAAGAGGGGTGGCCTTTCTTGGTGAGCGTGGCTTTATAAGAGGGGTGGCTTTTCTTGGCGAGTGTGGCTTTATAAGCAGGGGACGACTGTTTTAGGATATTACAAATTGTTATTTTGCTAGTATTTTATTCATATCATATAAACAAGAGAATGTTGTGTGTCAAAAAAAAAATATCTTGTATGCTTACAAAATACTTATGGCAGTTCATGGATCATCAGTCACCTCAAAAATATTATATGGACAGAAGTAAAATGCTGAAGTTCTTATACTATTTTTGGGATAACCAGCATAACCTACCAACCCATAAAATGCCATGTCACCTTAAGTGCCCTGAATTATTTCAATTTACTTAATTATACACAGCACACCAAATTCTAGGCTCAAGCTAATAGACGATTCAGTCATTGAAGTCGCCTTGTGAAGGTTAACTTTGCTTTTTCGTTGATCAAAAAGCTAAATGCAAGATCTAAGAAAAATTATGAAACCTTAGTCCTAGCAACCACAGATTGTATAAGTACATGTAGATAAATATCAATCAACGTAGCTTATCAATCGTAATGACCATGGAGGCCCTCAGTGCCTTTGTAATGTACGATAATAACAAACAACATCAAACTAATATTGATTGGCCATTTTGTAAGATTTCTCAAAAGCAACATCAATGATCTATCTTTCTAAGTTATAAATAATCAGATACATAATAGATTGTGTTCATAAGACGATAAAAACCGAGGATTTCATTTCTGAATTGACGTTTTTCGTATAATATTATATTTTTGTAATTTTCTATTTGAAAACCGATACCCAATTTGTAAAACATAAATTTAATGTCGTTTATCAAATTACCTTGCAGACAATTCGTCACAAAACTGGAAAATCCTCAAGTCAAAAGGACACCAGTCCAATAACAACGAAATATCAGATGTAAATAAGGAGCCAACATGATTATAGGAAATACACATAGCGCCAATAATACTGTTATCAAGACAAAATCAATAAGAAACAGCAATGAACCGCTGGTTAAAACAAACACCTCTCTACAAATAAAATGTATATTAAACAGTAGACAATCGCTTAATTAGTCTTTTGGGAGCAATAAAAACTCAGTTTTTAGTGTTTTTACATCCACAGGCAATTATACCAAACAAAGTTTTTTTTTCGGTAATCTTTTTTTTTCGCATGTTGTTAAAACTTCTCATTAATGAATTGGATTACAATCATACATGTACAAGTATTAACATACAATAAATAAACCTGAGGCCCTCATGATCAGCAGCCAGTGAGAATCGTGCACCTGGTTTATATATAGGAAATAACCAAAAAAAAACAAAAAAAACAGAAATGCTGATGGTGACAGGTGGTAAAAAAAAACATTGACATTTATAAAGCAGTCCTAGGAATGAAAATTTGAATTTACTGGTCCGAATCAAATCAAACGTCCGGAACAAAATATATATTATATATTTAAATAAAAGCAGAAAAATTTACTGGTCTGAACAAAGTTTTACTGGACTTGGGCAGGTGGACCAGTGGTCATCGTGAGGATTGATTGATTGATGTTTAACGTCTAGCGAGCAAATTTTCAGCTATATTCAGGACGAGAATAATTTAAATGCCACGGGACTCGAAACAAGGAAATGTGATGGGTAGGGACGGAGAATTTTGCCAGTGCAACAGGTCTCCTATGGACCACTCATCATGAGCATAATGCTCATCATGAGCTGTTACACTGGGTTCTTTAACGTGCGAAGAGGGTGGCAATCTCTCAACACGGGACCTCGGTTTTATTTACGTCTCATCAGAAGGACGGGTTGGTTGTTAATTTATACATCCCGCACAACCGACGGACGCCCCTTCAAGCCGAAGAAGCTCTTGGTCCCATTTCTATACCCCGGTGTTCCCGCGGGGTTGATCCCTTTTAGAGGACTAGTGCCTCTAGGATGGAGAAACCTGGTGCCTATTCTACCCCCGGCACACCTTCTGGGAGGGGGTTGACTGTGTACTGTGTAAGGACATTCTTGAATAAGGCCAAGGCAAAATATATCTGTGTTTTCACTAACATTCTTGAAAAAAGGCATATGGTAGGTCTAGGTCAGCAATACATTCTCTTTTGTTTCGTTTTTTTTTATTGTACCTACATGTAGGTTATACATATTAATGATCTGACTTTAGACAGAGCTCGTCCAAAAATGACAATAAAAACTTTGATGTAGGCACTAAAAATAAGGATCCTTAACTACATGCATAGGTACATTTTTATGTATATCGGTAACACACATATTTTTGGGCCTAAATATAGAAGTTATGGCCTGAACAAGCCTTTGTCTATGGATGGACAGACAGTCTTGGTGAAACCAGTTTTCTCCCTTACAACTTTGATGCAAGGAAGGGGTGAGGGTAGATAACTTCTTGCTTCTGACATGTTTCTTTATTTTAATATTGCAATATTTTTTTTAAGTCAATGATTTTAAAATATTTACTTCCTAGACTTAAATGTACCGGTACATCTTTACACAGATTTCTTCTATTAAGAGGCTGTCATTGGTCGTATGGTAGTTGAATTTACAACTACCTGTGCAATCAGTGCCTATCACCACTAAAGTTGCGAGTTCGAATGCTGCTCATGGCGATGTGTACTCGATACAACTTTATGTGATATTTTTGTCAGTAACTTGTGACAGATCGGTGGTTTTCTCCTGGTAATTCGGTTTCTCCACCAATATAACTGACCGCCACGATATAAATGAAATATTGTTGAAAGTGGCGTTAAACACCATAACCCCTCTATTCTATTAATTTAATTTTCATTATGATCAGGTAGAAATAAGTAGCTTGATGATCAATTTGGCTTAAATGAAAGTATCTTTTATATCTTCTACCGTTCATAATGAATGACAATCTATGTATAATAGCAAAAATTAATAGAACATACTACCGGTAATAGTCTGGTTTGGTTTATGGTGCTTAGCGCCACTCTCAACAATATTTCAGTTATATCGTGGCAGTCAGTTTTATCTGTAGAAGAAACCAGAGTACACGGAGAAAACCAACTGCAAATCACTGACAAACTTTAGGCACTGATTGCATAGGTAGTTATAAATCCAACTACCATACAATCATGACTACGAAGGCCCAGTAATAATCTGAATACATTTATAAATATATTGAAATTAATATCCCTTTCTTCTTTTGAGGATTTGCTGCTAAATTTTTATATAGGTAAAAATAAACTATCAAAAAAAACTTATAGATCCAGAGATGCAGCTAATCGTCGGCCCTGTTGGACCTAGGGGGCAGAATTTTAGAGGGTCCAGCAAATGACATCTTTGTGTCAGACCTAATGACCGGCAAACATTTTTACTGCTTGGGGCTGTCAAAAAATAAATTTCTGTCGGTTCTGGTTACCTCTTAGACCCCTAAGTGAAGGATCTTTGATTATCGTTAATAAAGTCAAAAGTCGTAAACAAATCGGTAAAGTTTGTTCCTAAATTATGCTAAATTTCGAGAACCAGTTCCCATTCCGGATTTTATTTCGTATCCTATCGGTAATCGTAAATTGTAATTCGATCATTTCCGTTATGGCTGCATGGCCACTATTAAGTTTACGGAGGGGTCTAAATCTGGAGAAAAAAAAGCACCCACTATCTATCGATTTATCTATAGAGAATAAAAAAGCCAAAAGGTTGGCATATGAGAAGGAGAGGCAACCGGGGCGGTCCTTTAATCAAAAATGGAAGGACAAAATGAACAAACAAATGACTACTTGATTGATATCAAAATACTCATTACTAATTAGAGGAATAATAATAAAATCTTAATAAATACCAATTACATATATAGTGTGGTGGTACAAGACTATGTATCAGGTCGAGCCTGTTGTGTGAACCAGTATCACTACGAGTCACGATAGCGACGAGTTGTGATGCGGTTAGTTCACGCAACAGGCAAGACCTGATACATAGTCTTGTACCAACACACTATTTATGTAATAAGTTTATCTAACATTTCAATAAAAACAAATTTTAAACAAATAACAAGGGTCAAATTAATATTTACAACCTTTTTTTACAATACTCGCAGGAAGACTACATTTTGTGAATGACATCACGTTATTTGTTGCCGTTCTTTCACCAATGTCGAATTACTGTTCAATCACTTTCAATGTCATTGTACAATCCGACAACGCTTTTAAAAAGGAAATGTGGACCTTACAGTTGCCGTAAATATTGATACTATGTCTTCACGTTGCCTACATTGATGTGTTTTTCGCCGGATTCCAATGATATGACGTCATGACAAAGGAGTTCGGCAGAGAACGTCTCGTGCAACGTCGCGCCATTCTTTTATCACCACAGTGTGGTGATACAACATCTTGTATCAGACAGGCTACTTTCGTTAATTTCAAAGGAAAACGTACATAATGTTAAATAATATGAAGTATTGATTATTTGATGTTGCAGGGCTATCTACAAAAATGTAAGATGAATGTGGTCTCAGTCACTACACCGTTTCCCCCGTCCCCATTTTGGCAATATCCTTAATCTGATTTTGGTCGTAGTAGTTGTTAACTGTGTCAAGGCTTTAAGATGTCCCTTCTACTTCTACCAGTTTGTGGCCTCTATCAATCGCTGATAATACTGCCACTTTGGTGCGCATGCCAATTTTAAACTTAATTTTTTTAAACTGAAACAATAAGTGCTGTACAAAATAGATGTGCAAGTAAAAACAACTTGATTAATCTAATCAAGTAAGTGAGCCTTGAAAGATTCAAGACTCTTGGCAGTGTCAGTGGGCAGAGCGTTTCAATCCCTGATGGTTCTTGGGTAGAATGACTCCTGTTACATGATGGTATCTGAAAGGAGTGTTGGCCCATGTTTTGACTCAGTCGTGATGGCTGTACGAGTCTGTCAGTGGCATCAATTTTAACTAGACCATTTACGATCTGTATTGAAAGTGAACTATTAAAACATTTCTTAAAAAAAATAGGTCTGGCAAAACTCTTACTTGCAGGAACCAATGTCTGACAGGAAATTTGTTTTATCTGCAACTCTGTAGATCATAATACAAACTAGAGGCTCACTTGAGTCTGTATTGTTAACTTGATTGTTCATGCTTTTTCTTACCTCTTTTATCTTGAAAACAGTAAAAGGAATATATGTTGGAATAAAAGAAGAAACATAAAAAACAAAATCATCAAACTTGGTAGAAATACAAAAGCTACACATACAAAAAAAACTCCCTTCAATTTTGGAACCTTTGGGCTTCTTGGGTCTATCATGGATTTCCGATCTGAGATATAAAACATCAACTTTGTAGAAGAACATCCAATGAACATTTCTACCAAGACACAAAAGTTTCGGTGAAGATTGAAATGTGAACGTTTTACGGATGACAAGACGACCCTGATGCCAACAACCAATACATCAGTTACCATGTGTTGGCAATAGTTAACTTGACCTTTCGGTCAGACAAGCTAATAAAACGATAATAATTTTCTGCACATCTGACCTCCTTTACGATATTTAATGCCCTCTTCTGTGGTATACGACATGATCTTATCTCCCACTTTCGTCACGACCCCTGAACATCTCCATCTTGACCCCTTTCGTTGTTTCTTCACAGGAACTGTCACAGCGCCATCCGGTGTTTTTGTGTCTTCACCAAAGGGAGAACACTCAGGTGACTGATTCCCTGTACTGCCATTAATCATAATGTCAATTTCAGTTCTTTCCATCTGAAATTATAATCAAAGCAATTAAGTTCTCTAAGCTGTTAACTAGTATTGTCAGTGATCCTTCATCTTGCCCCATCAATAAATCTAGTAGTTTTCTATTCAGCTGCCAAAATAAGGGTGATTAACAATTCATCATACTTCTGTAGTGATCTTCTTAAAAATTCACCATTCACTTTCAGTCAAGTATCACATATTATTTTTCTTTATATGACCTAATAACAACTGTAACATAAATTTGATGTTTAATTTACTACATTGTAAATACAGCAGGCCCTCGTCATACTGCTAACTGTTGAACAAAGCTATATTTTGATGATAAGCGAGGGTGGCAAGTGTAAAACTAGATAGATTTTTTTTTTTGGGTGGCGACAAGTGAGGATGGCAGATTTTAGCAGAGCAGTACATGTATAACGTGGGTACACTGTATATTTTTGTTTGGCTGTTGGATATCAAGAGGCAAGTGGTGAAATCACATTATCCTGTCTAACCCTACTCTATAGTTGTGCCTGTCTCAAGCAAGAACCTAGATTAACAACCATCCACATTGACTGGCTGTTGGAGAACTACAAAATGTAGATGTCATGAGGTGAGCGTTGGTATCTCAATTTCTCGCATGATTGTACATGTGTCACTGTGACAGGCATATTCTAAGTGAGATACTAATGTGAGATTCGTGTATCTCGCATCACATTTTTTGGTATAACAATGCAAAAAACGTGTCACAATGTGAAAACATGACACACCATTTCCCATAGGTCTTTGAAAAACTTTGAAATGTTGATCACTTCAAACTCTAAACTTCTGTATTAATACTTGTAAGTTGTCTATTTACAGTTTTATATCTACATTGTAAGATATAAAACTAAAATGCCATACATTAATTTTGAATATCATACAGTACATATTTTTCATTAAACAGTATGGTATAGAAGTACAATATGTTTTCCAATGGCAGACATTTTATAATTTCCCAAATTATGCAAGAAAAATAATCAGTGAAGGTCAATAATGTGAGAGGAGACCAGGGCTCACCAAACCAGGCGAAGTGGGTGACAGTTTCGCCTTGGTTTCAATGAAATCGCACAATTTCTGTCAAAAAGCGAAGTTTCAGTCAGTCTTTTCAAGTCCGTATTTTTTTCACCAATAATCAGTCAAGGAAATTGGCACCGGACCGACGGACCGCGTCCAATAAATTTCCTGGCGGTCCAGTAGTTTTCGTTTACTCACCGGACCGACTGTCCGGTAAATTTTTTGTCAGCCGCTGTCTTTAAGAATAGTTAAATTGAAGTTTCCGGTAAATTCAACTTAAAAATATTTCTAATTCTCTTTTATTTGTTATTTTTAGATCAAGAAAAATCGAAAATAAATAATCATAAGTTTTGGCAAAGACACTAACTATTTACGACAGTTATTGTCGTAAAATTTTGATGTCGTAAAATATTTCGTGCGATTACAGTGATCATGGTATTTCGAAAAGATTTTATTCTCTAGAGTTTTCTTCATCAACAATTCGTTGAAATGCACTGCACGACAAAATGCGAGTTTTTTTATATTGATCAGCATCCGGGTAACAATTGCGTTCTATTTATAGAACTATTTACAAACAGACACGTGTCTGCAATTAAAAAAAAACAGTAGTTTTATTCCAATTGTTGCAATTAGATTATGAGGTCTGAGAAATAATTATTTATTTTACAACTTGCTTCAGTCTTTGACGTTTGTTCTATAGTGATTTCCTACAAAGAATATATAGAAGTTGGACCATTGGGCATACTGGCAGAATTTTTTTTCCTGGTGAAGACTACACAAATATGAATTATTACAATTGTTGTGGTATTAGACCAAAGTACAGTAACATTTCAAAATTGGGTGGGGGAGGGGGTTATTACAATACGTCGGTTCCGGGATACTGGTATTCAGATAATACTGTCATGTGACTTCCATCACCACGTGACTAAAATCTAGGCATCTGTAGTTCAAAATGGCCTGTGTTCTTTCAACTTTGTCGAAAATGGTATAAATGTTACATATTTTTCCAGATTGGGTTTCTTCCTGCTGTCAGATGTACACCCCGGAACCATGCACCAATATTTGCTGGATGACTTTTGAGATCGTTTTCCTCTATCCATTTCTACCTGCAGTATCTACTGCTAAAAATGCCTAGATTTTTTATGAAGTCACGTGATCGATGGTACGAATTCTTCCTCCAAGTCAGGAGAACGTCTTATCACGGAATCGTCGTATTAGTGTGGCATTACACCAAAGTACAGTAATATTTCAAAAATGGGGGGGGGGGTTAAAATTTGTGTGGTATTGAAATCAAAATAGTGGCAATGTTATGTTTTATCAGTTGGTTGTTAATTTGCAGAGTATGTTCCCATCCTAGGAGGTTATCAATCTCCATTACTAACAAATAAGACAACGCAACTGATTATAAGATTAAGCTCATTATATCCTTCTTTATTCATAATTAAAAAAACAAATCTGTTCCGCAAAAGTAACTAATGGCCTCAAAATCCTGGCTAAATCCCTGCATGCTGTATACAATAATATATTTATGGACATAGTGTCAAATTGTCATCCCACTTGGGCACATTATACTGATTCAGAGGCAACCAGTCTTTGCTCTTTCTCCTTAATGCTGCGTACTTAGCAGAGAAGCAAAAAATACAAATTTTCTAGTCTTTGGTCTGATCCGACCGGAGCACAAACCCATAAGCACTCGCACTCTAACCTTTACGCCATTGTCTAATAGTAGATATTGCTGTTTGTGATTGTAAGTTTAATGCAATCAATAAATTTATTATTTAAAAAAAAATATATTATTTTATTGTCGGTCCTGTAA
>MJUT01017640.1:1070407-1097065 GCA_002080005.1 Gigantidas platifrons | reverse complement strand
AAAAAAACTACAGTATTTTTATTCCAATTGTTGCAATTAGATTATGAGGTCTGAGAAATAATTATTTATTTTACAACTTGCTTCAGTTTTTGACGTTTGTTCTATAGTGATTTCCTACAAAGAATATATAGAAGTTAGACCATTGGGCATACTGGCAGAATTTTTTTTCTTGGTGAAGACTAAACAAATAGGAGTTATTACAATTGTTGTGGTATTAGACCAAAGTACAGTAACATTTCAAAATGGGTGGGGGAGGGGGTTATTACAATTAGTGTGGCATTAGACCAAAGTACAGTAATATTTCAAAAATGGGGGGGGGGGGGATTAAAATTTGTGTGGTATTGAAATCAAAATAGTGGCAATGTTATGTTTTATCAGTTGGTTGTTAATTTGCAGAGTATGTTCCCATCCTAGGAGGTTTTCAATCTCCATTACTAACCAATAAGGCAACGCAACTGATTATAAGATTAAGCTCATTATATCCTTGTTATTCATAATTAAAAAAACAAATTTCTGTTCCGCAAAAGTAACTAATGGCCTCAAAATCCTGGCTAAATCCCTGCATGCTGTATACAATAATATATTTATGGACAAAGTGTCAAATTGTCATCCCACTTGGGCACATTATACTGATTCAGAGCCAACCATTCTGTGTTCTTTCTCCTTAATGCTGCATACTTAGCAGAGAAGCAAAAAATACCAATTTTATAGTCTTTGGTCTGATCCGACCACAGCACGAACCCATGAGCACTCGCACTCTAACCTTTACGCCGCTGTCTAATAGTAGATATTGCTGTTTGTGATTGTAAGTTTAATGCAATCAACAAATTTATTATTTAAAAAAAAATATATTATTTTATTGTCGGTCCTGTAAAATCTAGTTCGGTTCTGTAATTCCTCATAGTTCACAGGACCAAATGTCCTGTGGATTCAAATTCCTAATTTCCTTGACTGAATAATCATACTTTTTCTTCAATATTCACATAAAAGGAGCTCTCATGTTCCTGAAATTTGACCCATACAGGGTTTGATGTTCAATATTTTATTCCAAACTTGTTAATTGCATATCTTTTTTAAGATCATTTGTGCAGCATGTTCGTTTTGTGAAAGGTAGGGGAACATGTGGTAGTGGGGAAAGAAACGTTAAAATTTTGATCGATTTTTGGAAGTCTCCCAGATTTTCCCTCACTTCGCCCTTAAGTCAAGAGAGAAAGAAGTCAAGTCGCCCTGTTTTTACTATGTGTAGTGAGCCCTGGGTTCACATTTTCTTTCATCAGAAACTCAGTAAGCCTTTTTTCCAACTATGAAATGGAAACATTCGGAAACCTTCTATCTACCGATGGATGACGATGAGAATGACCAGGGTTTTCATTATGATTATAAGTAGCCGATGGAAATTGACATGTTACCGATAAGATTTGGTATGGAAAGGCCTTAAGATTCTAAAAATAGTGACAAAAAAATCAATTTTCCACTTGTAATTTTAAAAAAGTAACCGATGCAAAATGTGAAATTTACCGATGTTATCATCGGCAATCGGTTGAAAATGACAACCCTGAATAACAGCAGCATAACGTAATAAATCAGCAAAATGCTTTTGTGATACTATTATTTATGTTTGAACAAAAATAGATGTAAAATTTGTGCACAGGTAAATTTTAACAGGAAATAGGTAGATATTTAATGCCTGGTTTAATTATCACCAGTAGTGATAAGGTGATAAGGGTAATCATAGGGGTATTTTATAGCTCCACCAGTGTTTATGAATAAATGAATGCTGTTTTAAGTATTTCATGATTATTCAACCACAATTCAATCAGATAAATGTTTACATAAGATTACTATTTAATTAAAAGTTCACCAACAAGCTCATACCTTTTATAGACAATAGATGCTGTTTGTTTGTTTGATGGTGTTTAACACCACTTTCAACAATATTTCAGTTATATTGTGGCCGTTAGTTTTATTGGTGGAGGAAACCGTAAGATCCGGAGAAAACCACTGACCTGTCGCAAGTCACTGACAAACTTTATCACGTAATGTTGTACACCTCGCCCTGAGCGAGATTCAAACTCATAACATCAGTGGTGAGAGGCACTGATTGCATAGGTACAACTACCATACGATTACGATCACGGCCACAACGGCCCCAAATATAAGCTGGAACACAAAATAATTTATTTTAAAAGAAAACCAGACAAATTCATTTTAAAGATAAACTTTTACATTTTGCCAATGACTGTATTTACGTTCTTGATATTGCGATGTATAAATGTTCTGATCAATATAACAGGATCATGTCATTCATTATTGATCATGATGATGTTAACCTTTGTTTTATTTATAAGTGATAGTATATTGTTTGTAAAAGATTGTTTTTTTGTTATCATCATTAACGTGAACATTTATCCACATATATTACTAGTGCAAATCGCTGTGACAGTTAATGTTTTTGACATAATGTTGTGACGAGTTATAGACGAAATTGCAAGTAGCGAGTATTTGATCATCCAGTGTATCGTGACAGGTTAACGAGAAACGAGTTTCGCATCCTTCTTACATGTATATACTGCTGTTGTAAAACCTGACTATTACACAATAAATGATAGATATATCGTTATGTAGCTCATACAAATGCATACCCACCATATCTGCCGATGAATTCTGTACTTCAACATTGTTCTACTATATATATTGACCAATCAAATTCTAAATTCGGTGTAGAACTACTAGAAGAAAGGTTTTACTTTCAACATGTCCATTTTCTATTTTTAGATTGGACGTCAATGTGATCCTGGAGGTTCTTTATATATTTAATATAAAGCTATGGGTTCTGATCAGGGTTTTACTTGATATCAGCGGAATAATCAATATGAAAAGAAGTCAACATTGTAAATGTGTTCTCTTGCTCTCAACCTCAGGGCCTTGTCACTATCCACGTAAATATACTATAAATGCATAAACAGTGACAAGGGCGGACACTTTTCTTACCCCCGCTCGCTTCAAGTCGTGTTTGTTTTTTTAGCTTCCTTCTAATATATTCAAAACCCTGTTTGGTTCAACTCCAAAGACCTTATTCTTTTAAAAAAATATCATGACCTCCCCTCGACTACCTCTTGTGAAGACGCAGCGGTCATTTTTGTCAGGAATTCGTGTGAGTACACAATGCCATGGACCTAAAGTGAATTTAACACAGCGTCTATAAAAAAACGGAAATTCGGAACTCTCTGAGTTTTAGCTTTGAGGTAAGGAAAATACCGTTAAGATTCAAACATTAAACTTCAAATTGTCCCACTCGTTTAATGTTGTTTGAATCTTAACTGTATTTTCCTTACCTCAAAGCTAAAACCCTGAGAGTTCCGCACTTCCGTCTTTTTATAGGTGGCGCTGTGTTACATTCACTTTGGGTCCATGACGTCGTGTACTCGGGCAAATTCCTGACAAAATTACAGCTGCGTCTTCACAAGAGGTAGTCGAGGGAAGGTCATATTTTTTTTAAAAGAATAAGGTCTTGGGAGTTGAACCAAACAGGGTTTTGAATATATTAGAAGGAATTTAAAAAACAAACACGACTTGAAGCGAGCGGGGGTAAAAAAAAGTGTCCGCCCTTGTCACTGTTTATGCATTGATAGTATATTTATGTGGATAGTGACAAGGCCCTGTGTCTCAACCTTGTCACTGTCGACTTCAAAAATGGGTCCAGACATTTGTGTGTTCTCGCAAGTGACACGTGCGATTTGGAGATAACTATACCTATGCCAATACAATACGGTTGTTTCAAATCATTTCCATTCCGTCAAAATTTTGTTATTTTCGTCCGCCAGATCATGTGATTTCGATGGAATACCTGGCACTGAACTTCCAGTGTAATGTCAATGTACACAACAAAAACTCCAATCGATATGTGCCGTTTTAACATTCGATCCTCAACTTAAAAAAAATCCTAACATTTTCTGTAAAAGACAGATATCAATTAAATTATTTTATTTGTATCAAAGACTTCAATGCAGAGACAAATACTTCTTTAAAATTAAATTTGTTTTCTTTCTTTATCTGTGGCTGTCGGCATCATCAAAGGAAAACGATCTGCCTTTATGTATATATTTCTGATATGAGACAGATAGTGGGATACCGAACACCAGTATTTATTCAGCGGTTTCCTTGGCGTCTCCATATTACAATTACTTATAATCTACCGCACCTACGACTATGATATGCAGAGATTGACACAGTAATAGTATAAATACCGGAAGTCGCCTGCCGATTTGTTCAGACGTCAAGACACGAAAAAGACGGAACGTGGTCGGAATTTACATGATTCGAAACAACCGCATTAAATAAAATCAAAAAAATATATAGATTTATAGAAAATATTACAATTTACAGATTATATTAAAAAAAATGTTTGAAATTATTCAATTACTAGTGAGGGGCCCAGGTAGCTCAATGAATTAGGTCGCTGGATCTAACAACTCATACAAGCCTATCACCAATATGGCGTGCCGGCGTGGGTTTGCGCCCAGCTTTGTAAATTACAAAAAGGGTGCACTCGACTCGCAACCGCAAGTGATAAAGTTTACCAGTTGCTTGCCCATGGTCGGTGGTTCTCTCCGGGTACTCCAGCTTCCTCCACCACTAAAACTGGTCGCCATGATATAACTGAAATATTGTTGAAAGTGGCGTTAAACACCAAAAATCAAATCAAAATCAATTACTAGTGTGAACGGGTGTCTGGAGAACCAGCAAGTCACAGACTAGAATTATGACGAAATGGACGAACAGGACTATGGACCAAAATGACCCACACCGGCTTCTCAGTACCAATGTAATGTCAGACTCCTGCTGTGCACGCGTTTTCACTGTCAAATAAACAGATTTGTAGTTTTATATTGACATTGTTACTCACAGTTACTCATGTATTATTCAGATATTTATTAAAAAAAACACACACAAAAAAACAATAATGGACAGGTTATTTCGCCAATAACATAAAACATGAAAAACCCATTCGATGTTGGGGGCATTTATACTACCCGGTATTTTCACTCAAAACAAATAAATATGATTGAAATTTGCATACCAGCTGTCAGTTTACCTTTGGGATGTAAATCAATGCATATATAAATACACCTGTATCATCACTGCATCAAAATTTCATATTAATTAAGTCATGCATAACATATCTTTCTCTAGTATCTAAACAAAGACATGTGTTTTTGTTCTTTCCGCCATGAGTTTCTACTTCCTGTGGTAGGAAATGCTCCCAACCAATAGAAGAAAGTTGGCATAAGGGAGGTAACTCAAACAGAATTTCATGTAATTTCTTTTAAGTTGTCTAAAAAATTTTGAGTATGCCAAACCAAGGATTTTATATAAATCCTTGGCCAAACGTTCGAATAACCACAGTCATACAGTTTTAATTTAACCAATCTAATCCATGGAAAAGTATTATATCCATGAGTTTTCTGAGATTACGCAAACATTCCATGAACAAAAAAAACCCGATTTTATCCCAAATTGGAATATTGAAATTCAAACCATAATTATCTATGTAGTTCAACCGTCATCATTAAATTAAGAAATAAATCATGGACGCCAGAATGTGTTGGGAATCTTAACATGGATTGGCGGATATTAGTATTTTATCACGAACCAGAAGCGAGTGATAAAATTTACTAATATCCGCCAATCCATGTTAAAACTCAAAAAACACATTCTGGCTTCCATGATTTATTTTGATTCTGATATGTCTAAGAGTACAAATCCGGTAGTATACTTTGAATGGAAGACGGTAATTTATATTTACGCTTGCGGAAAATGTCGCACACAATTTATGCTACCAATGGAAAAGTCAGTCACATTCATCGGCGCATGTGCTAATAAGATTATACCGATTGGATAACTCGCTCGTTTGCTAACAAAGCGAAAGAAGGAGGTCATGTTAGAATGTATTATAGTAAACTTCAACCAAAGATTAAAAAAAATCATAAGTAAAGGCAGTGGATGTATAAATTGAAATTAAATCATGTCTTTCAAGATTCATTGTATTTATAAAATCAATTGGAATCAATATACATGTACATTGTTGAGAGTTATTGCTGCACTTGTATTTGTTTTGCCTAGTGTGCATATACATGTCTCAGGGCAGATCCAGGGTGGGGGGCGCACCCATCGCGCACCCCCCATAAAATTGGAAAAAAATATGATTTTGTTTGCGTAAAATCGTGATTTTTCACACGAAATACCCCAAAAATTTTCGCGCATCGCTCCGCTCGGCGCGATTATTTTAAGTGTGCCCCCTAACTTGAAATCCTGGATCCGCCCCTGTGTCTATTTGTTAAATAGACAAGATTGAATAAAATATATCTTTACATTATTCTTAGTTTTATTGATATTTTAAAAATACAACAAAACACACACTTTTGTTCATTCTAAAATTCTTTCTCTTGAATATAATATTACTTGTATAGTAATTTATTTATTTGGTAAAGTAGCTTAGTTTCCCTCCATGCCGAAATGTATGTGGTAGTTTGTTAGTGACTTGTGGTAGGTTTGTGGTTTTCTTCTCCTTACACTCTGGTTCCCTCCACCTATAAGCAGAGTTTGAAGGTACCAAAGGGTTTACCAGAATTCATAAATCGGAGAACAGACAACACAATAACCAAAAGAAAAAGGACTAAATTTAAGGACAAACAACAATCTACAAAACACTACACAGAAAATTAAGGACCGAACAACACGAACCCCACCAAAAAACTGGGGGTCATATAAAAAATTCAGATGCTACTGAAGGATGAGCAGTACTTGCTCCACCAGTGGCACCCGTCGTATTGCAAATTCGGTGATAAGTCATGAACGAGGAAAGGACCGAAAAGTACTTACGACAAGTGGAGCATATAAAGCTGTCACGATATAACTGTAATGTTGTTGAGAGTGTTCGTGGGCTGCGACAGGGCGGTGGTTTTCTCCTTATACTCTGGTTCACTCCACCTATAAAGCTGTCACGATATAACTGTAATGTTGTTGAACATGACATTGTGTCTGACGTCACTTTCATGTACTCTGGATTCCTCCGCCTATAAAGCTGCCTATCACAATATAATTGTAGTGAGGTTGAATGTGTCTCTGGTTTTCTCCTGGTATTCCCCATTCCACCACCAATATAGGATCATAAAGCTGGTTGCCACAATACAACTTGAATATTGTTGAAAGTGCTTGTGACCTGTGGCCGGTAGATGTTTTTCCCCTTGTACTCTGGTTCCTTTCAACAATAAAGCCGTCACGATATACCTGTAATGTTTTTGAAAGTGTTTGTGACCTGTGGCCGGTAGATATTTTCCCCCTTGTACTCTGGTTCCTTTCAACAATGAAGCCGTCACGATATACCTGTAATGTTTTTGAAGGTGTTTGTGACCTGTGGCAGAACGGTGGTTTTCTCCTTGTACTCTGGTTTCCTCTCTATAATATTACCTGTCATTATATGCAGTGCCAGATTTACCAGTTTGTTTAGGTGTGCAGGGCCTCGTTGGCCAGTGGGGGCAACTTCCTGCCAAAATATTTTTTTTTACGATGGATTTCTGCTTATGTGGAGCAATTTAAAATTTTAAAATTTCATGAGCATGTACATACCCGACTACCTGGTCTACTTCCTGCAGAACCCAAATAAGGGACCTCAAAACTTAACTAGCACAGGGCCTCATTTGTCCTAAATCCGGCACTGGTTATATGATTGTAATGTTGTTGAAAGTGCTTGTGGCCTGTAGCAGGTCGATAGTTTTCTTCCCATTATACTCTGGTTCCCACCACCTATAAAACTGTAACGATATACTAATAACTATTGTTGAAAATATTTGTGACCTGTGTCAGGTCGTAGGTTTTCTCCTGGTACCCCGGCTTCCAATTTTATAAAGCTGTTTATAGCAATATAACTAAAATATTGTTGAAAATAGTGACAAAACACCCATAACCCTCCACATGGGTCCAGATTTAAACCAGAAACATAATAAAACACCAGACAGACAGACAGAAAGATGGCACCAAATAACAGGAAAAAATAATCTGGGACCAGGAGAGTTACAACACAAAGTTTAAGATGTTTTTCAGTTGGAAGCCTGTGAAGACAATTTGGCAGTTTTGTTGGTTTTATTCAGCGATTGATTTGTTGGTGGCGGAAAAAAAGAGTTAATTTTAGCATTAATAAACATTACTTGGTGTACGAAATAACTCGGATATATTGTTTTTGTAATTTTTTTTTTTAATTAGAAATAGTGAGTTCTGGTAGTACAATTCCGGATACAGACATTATAGATACAGACAATGGACATAATCACATGAGGGGCCGTCATGGTCGTGATCGTATGGTAGTTGGATTTACAACTACCTATGCAATCAGTGCCTATCATCACTGATGTTGTGAGTTCGAATCTCGTTCAGATCGAGGTGTACAACATTATGTGATAAAGTTTGTCAGTGACTTGCGGTAGGTCAGTGGTTTTCTCCGGGTCCTGTGGTTTCCTCCACCCACCAATAAAACTGACCGCCACGATATAACTGAAATATTGTTGAAAGTGGCCTTAAACACCATCAAACAAACATAACCACATGATATGTTGAAGGTTTAAAAAAGGGGCCAATATCCTTTTGCCTAAAATTTGATAAAATGTCACATCAAAATCAATGGGTAGGGAAAAGAAAACTTTAATAAAAATGTATATAACATTTTTAATAGACGACCAACATGAATGAAATTAAATTCAAACATTTCAAACTTCCACCGTTTAAAGACTGCATATCAACAGTGATAGTCAGGTAATAATCTGGAATAATATTCATCGGGTACAAAAACATTACAGTCAATATTGAATATGATATTATCAGTCAATATTGTCGACTATTGCCTCTTGACAAATTCACAACTAACATCTGTGTTAGAACGAAAAATATATCTTAATCAGACTAAAATAACATAAAAAATAAATATGAAACTTCATAAATATTTATGTTGAAAATTTTGTTTGCTTTACCAACAAACAAATTATTAAACATCAAATAAAAATCACTCTTGCATTGACGAGTTTAATACCTTTTGTTATTATGTTACTTAATTCCATATAAGGAATGGTTGGCTCGGAATCATGATAATGTGTCTGAGTGGTGCAACATGTCTATCCGTGGACTTTTGTTTCAATGAGCTAGAACTATACAAATCCAACTAAGCGTGTTGGTCTAGTACAAAGCTGACCTCATCATCATTTCATTGAAAATTAACTTCTTCTCGCCATGATATAGCTGAAAAATTGCTGAGTTGACGCTAAACAACAATCGCTCACGAAAAATATATCTAGTCAGACTGAATTAACACCAGCAATAAAACTGCAAGTTCATAAATATTTCTGTTGGAAATTTTGTTTGCTTTACCAAACATCAAATAAAAACCAATCTTGCATTGATGAGTTTAATGCGTTTTGTTATTAATCATGTTACTTAATTCCACATAAAGAATATTATATCAAATCCCGTAAGTCAACAGTGATGTAAATCACTGCAATTATAGGTCCAATGTAACGTTTTAATGGATGCTTTACTACCAATAAATGAAAGAATTAAAAAAAAAAATTCAAAGTTCAAAATTTTTACAATCCACAAAATCAGTTAATTTCATTAATTTTAGTAAATAAAAAAAGAAGAAAGTCAGAAATGGTGTAGAGATAGAAAATAAGGAGTAATGCCTGTGACTTGGGCATAATAAAAAGAGTTAGAAGATACCAAAGGGACAATCAGAATCCATATATCGAAGAAGAACAGACAACACAATGGCCGAAAGAAAAAGTACAAAAGGACTATCAAACTAAAAGAAAATGCACTTTGGTTCAAAACATATCTTTATTATACCCTTTGTGAACTGTTTGTTGTAACAATATGTTTGCTTCCATTTTGAAAATTCAGCTTTTTCCTAAATGTTCGCCTCGTAATGTGGAGAGCAGTAAAAATATGGTTTTGCCCCTCTTACCACCGGCTCCTACGTCCCTGAACCTAGTGCGTATGACGCGTTTCTGGAACAACCCCACTAGGCACGCCCAAAGACAAAATATGGAGGATATGATACTAATATGCTAAAAATAAGTTGGCAGTGGAAGGCAAAAAGATATACACTGTATTAAGAAATTACAGTTTAATTTGTTCAATTTAAGAAAGAGTTTCATTACAAGTACTTGAACTCAATTTGGAATAGTTTCAGTCTTCAAGTCAATATTGTTTAAAGTAAGTACTATCTCCTGTATAGAGTTTTATCAGTATTAAAGGCTCATTCCAGAATGTTTTGGTATACGGAAGCAAGATATTTTATTTAATATAGTTTTTAATTAACGTTCACATTTCTGCATTTTTTATGAAATGAAACTATGCCGTTTTTAATAAGATTTAATACTCATGAGTAATTTTAGCTAAGAAAGTAATAATGTTGAGTACACCGGTGTATGCCATTGGTATTCTACTCGAATTGAATATTTACTCAGGTACAGTCCCGGATTTACCTGTAGGCTCGACAGGCTGAAGCCTAGGGCCTCAATATTTAGGGATTTACCTGTAGGCTCGACAGGCTGAAGCCTAGGGCCTCAATATTTAGGGATTTACATGTAGGCTCGACAGGCTGAAGCCTAGGGCCTCAATATTTAGGGATTTACCTGTAGGCTCGACAGGCTGAAGCCTAGGGCCTCAATATTTAGGGGGCTCCGGCCAAAGTGTATACTATTTTTAACACTGTTATTGGACTTTCATTCTTGTGCTGTCATAACGTACTGTACTTTCGAAACAACCCTTCAGTAATGTTCCTTACACAGTTGCACTGTATTTCAGATTATTGCAGACCCCCTCCCAGAGGGTGTGACGGGGTAGAATAGACACCAGGTTTCTCCGTCCTAGAGGCACTAGTCTTCTAAAAGGGGCCAACCCCGCGGGAACCCCGGGATATTGAAATGGGACCGAGAGCTTCTTCAGATTGAAGGGGCGTCCGTAGGTTGTGCGGGATGTATAAATTGACAACCAACCCGTCCTTCGGATGAGACGTAAATAAAACCGAGGTCCAGTGTTGAGAGATTGCCACCCTCTTCGCACGTTAAAGAACTCAGTGTAACGGCTCATTATGAGTATTATGCTCATGATGAGTGGTACATAAGAGACCTGTTGCACTGGCAAAATTCTCCGTTCCTACCCATCACATTTCTTTGTTTCGAGTCCCGTGGCGTTTAAATTATTCTCGTCCTGAATATAGCTGAAAAATTGCTCACTGGACGTTAAACATCAATCAATCAATCAATCAATCAATCAATCAATCAATCAATCAATCAATCAATCAATCAATCAATCAATCAATCAATCAATCAATCAATCAATCAATCAATCAATCAATCAATCAATCAATCAATCAGATTATTGCAGAATTTTGAACACACTTCATCGTCTTCGCCTTTATTGAAATTGAATAAACACACTTCCATCTTTCTCCTGTCGTGAAGGTGGGAAATTGGGAGGGACCTCACAAGTGGATTAGCCTAGGACCTCTCTTTATCTAAATCCGGTTCAGATACTTTCCATGTTTTGTTTTTATATTAAGTTAAAGATTTAATATAAATAGTTTTGATATTAAAGTTACACGTTTTCTTAGGGAATAGGATTTATTTACTATGCGTTGTATATTTATTGCTACTCATAATATTTCAGTAGTTCATTGATCAGAATTATCCCCACTTACTTGCATTTCACTTACTTTTAATTACACTGTTAAGAGCGACACTTTACGACAACAAATGATTTCGCTTTCCCATTGTTAACTTTCCATTTATATGTAGAATATTCCAAAGCAAATATATCTTAATCAGACTAAAATAACATAAAAAATAAATATGAAAGTTCATAAATATTTATGTTGGAAATTTTGTTTGCTTTCCCAACAAACAAATTATTAAACATCAAATAAAAATCACTCTTGCATTGATGAGTTTAATACCTTTTGTTATTATGTTACTTAATTCCATATAAGGAATATATTAACAGCATCGGTGGTGTAATGCTTGGTGTGCTCGTCTCGAGTGCGGTAGATCGCAGGTTCGATCCCCAGTCGGGTCACCCCAAAGACTATAAAATTGGTATTTATTGCTTCTCTGCTAAGCACGCAGCATTAAGGAGAAAGAGCAAAGACTGGTTGGCTCTGAATCAGGATAATGTGTCTGAGTGGTGCAACATGTCTATCCGTGGACTTTTGTTTCAATGAGCTAGCACTATACAAATCCAACTAAGCGTGTTGGTCTAGTACAAAGCGGACCTCATCATCATTTCATTGAAAATTAACTTCTTCTCGCCATGATATAGCTGAAAAATTGCTGAGTTGACGCTAAACAACAATCACTCACGAAAAATATATCTAGTCAAACTGAAATAACACCAGCAATAAACCTGCAAGTTCATAAATATTTCTGTTGGAAATTTTGTTTGCTTTACCAAACATCAAATAAAAACCAATCTTGCATTGATGAGTTTAATACGTTTTGTTATTAATCATGTTACTTAATTGCACATAAAGAATATTATATCAAATCCCGTAAGTCAACAGTGATGTAAATCACGGCAATTATAGGTCCAATGTAACGTTTTAATGGATGCTTTACTACCAATAAATGAAAGAATTAAAAAAAAATTAAAAGTTCAAAATTTTTACAATCCACAAAATCAGTTAATTTCATTAATTTTAGTAAATAAAAAAAGAAGAAAGTCAGAAATGGTGTAAAAATAGAAAATAAGGAGTAATGCCTGTGACTTGGGCATAATAAAAAGAGTTAGAAGATACCAAAGGGACAATCAGAATCCATATATCGAAGAAGAACAGACAACACAATGGCCGAAAGAAAAAGTTCAAAAGGACTATCAAACCAAAAGAAAATGTACTTTGGTTCAAAACATATCTTTATTATAACCTTTGTGAACTGTTTGTTGTAACAATATGTTTGCTTCCATTCTGAAAATTCAGCCTTTTCCTAAAGCAGTAAATGTTCGCCTCGTAATGTGGAGAGCAGTACAAATATGGTTTTGCCCCTCTTACCACCGGCTCCTACGTCCCTGAACCTAGTGCGTATGACGCGTTTCTGGAACAACCCCACTAGGCACGCCCAAAGACAAAATATGGAGGATATGATACTAATATGCTAAAAATAATTTGGCAGTGGAAGGCAAAAAGATATACACTGTATTAAGAAATTACAGTTTAATTTGTTCAATTTAAGAAAGAGTTTCATTACAAGTACTTGAACTCAATTTGGAATAGTTTCAGTCTTCAAGTCAATATTGTTTAAAGTAAGTACTATCTCCTGTATAGAGTTTTATCAGTATTAAAGGCTCATTCCAGAATGTTTTGGTATACGGAAGCAAGATATTTTATTTAATATAGTTTTTAATTAACGTTCACATTTCTGCATTTTTTTATGAAATGAAACTATGCCGTTTTTAATAAGATTTAATACTCATGAGTAATTTTAGCTAAGAAAGTAATAATGTTGAGTACACCGGTGTATGCCATTGGTATTCTACTCGAATTGAACATTTACTCAGGTACAGTCCCGGATTTACCTGTAGGCTCGACAGGCTGAAGCCTAGGGCCTCAATATTTAGGGATTTACCTGTAGGCTCGACAGGCTGAAGCCTAGGGCCTCAAAATTTAGGGGGCTCCGCCCAAAGTGTATACTATTTTTAACACTTATTGGACTTTCATTCTTGTGCTGTCATAACGTACTGTACTTTCGAAACAACCCTTCAGTAATGTTCCTTACACAGTTGCACTGTATTTCAGATTATTGCAGACCCCCTCCCAGAGGGTGTGCCGGGGTAGAATAGGCACCAGGTTTCTCCGTCCTAGAGGCACTAGTCTTCTAAAAGGGGCCAACCCCGCGGGAACCCCGGGATATTGAAATGGGACCGAGAGCTTCTTCAGATTGAAGGGGCGTCCGTAGGTTGTGCGGGATGTATAAATTGACAACCAACCCGTCCTTCGGATGAGACGTAAATAAAACCGAGGTCCAGTGTTGAGAGATTGCCACCGTCTTCGCACGTTAAAGAACTCAGTGTAACAGCTCATTATGAGTATTATGCTCATGATGAGTGGTACATAAGAGACCTGTTGCACTGGCAAAATTCTCCGTTCCTACCCATCACATTTCTTTGTTTCGAGTCCCGTGGCGTTTAAATTATTCTCGTCCTGAATATAGCTGAAAAATTGCTCACTGGACGTTAAACATCAATCAATCAATCAATCAATCAATCAATCAATCAATCAATCAATCAATCAATCAATCAATCAATCAATCAATCAAGATTATTGCAGAATTTTGAGCACACTTCATCGTCTTCGCCTTTATTGAAATTGAATAAACACACTTCCGTCTTTCTCCTGTCGTGAAGGTGGGAAATTGGGAGGGACCTCACAAGTGGATTAGCCTAGGACCTCTCTTTATCTAAATCCGGTTCAGATACTTTCCATGTTTTGTTTTTATATTAAGTTAAGGATTTAATATAAATAGTTTTGATATTAAAGTTACACGTTTTCTTAGGGAATAGGATTTATTTACTATGCGTTGTATATTTATTGCTACTCATAATATTTCAGTAGTTCATTGATCAGAATTATCCCCACTTACTTGCATTTCACTTACTTTTAATTGAACTGTTAAGAGCGACACTTTACGACAAAAAAATGATTTCGCTTTCCCATTGTTAACTTTCCATTTATATGTAGAACATTCCAAAGCACCTGCATATGGATTATAATATCTCTCAGTTGATCTGATATTCTATGATGATTTACCCTGATTTGCTGTTATAACAAGGAAGCTACTGAACATCAAATGGTTCCTAGTGGTTAAGGTGAAGTCATCACTTCGCAGGTTTTAACGTCGCTATCATGAAAATGGCATATATTCTGCCAAAGCAAAACAGATCCATCTCTTCTGTAAAAATTTTATGGCAACTTCATGATAATTTTGTTATTGTTATCTTTACTTACCAATGCCGTATAACATATAGTGATTGAGTGATTGTTAATTTGCTTAACGCCAACTCAGCACTATTATTCAGCTATATCATGGCGAGAACAAGTTAATATTCAATTAGATGAATGAGGTCCGCTTTATTGTAGACCAACACGCTGAGTTGGATTTTCATAGTGTTAGCTCACTGAAACAACAGTCCGCGGGTAGACATGTCGCTCCACTCGGACACATTATTCTGATTCCGAGCCAACCCGCCAGTCTTTGCTCTTACTCCTTAATGTTGTGTGCTTCGCGGAGAAGCAACAAATACCAATTTCATAGTCGTTGGTTAGATCCGACCTGGGCTCGAACCCACGATCTACCGCACTCAAGGCGAGCACGCCTAACCATTACACCACCGATGCGGTTTCGTATAACATATAGGCAATTTGTGTAGGAGTGACACATTTCTAGTTATCGTATAGAATTTACTTCGTTGGGTTCGTGTTACTCGATCTTTAGTTTTATGTGTATGTTTTGTAGATTGTTGTGTGTCCTTTTGTCCTCTTTCTGTTGACCACTGCGTTGTCTGTTCTTCTTCGATTGACAGATTCTGATTACTTCTTTGGTATCTTAAAACTCTTCTTACATTTCAAAAGACATGTAAAACTGAAAGATTTCAATTTGAACAAGCTCATTAGCTATTATATAACCTAGAAATGCAATTGTTCGAAAATATTACTGATTAATATATATATAACTACCGGTATAGCTGATGAAACAATTCAACAGACCTCCAGCATTACTAAATATTCACGCAAAAAACAGGATTGGCGATGCCATTGTATTGCCTGTCCTTCAATTTACGTGTTCTGATTGCCACCATGGTATCTTCATACTATTCCCTGTAATGTAGCAAAGAACGACGGTTCAAAGATCAACTAATAGGATAATGAATAAAACTGGAATATAGTAAATTTAATATGGAAAATGTTCATCATTTAAGAAAAGTTTGGACACATCAAAGGTGTAATCAGAAGTCGTAAATCGAATAAAGATAGCAAAAACACTCCAAGTTGCGGTTCATTTGGCAAAGCGGTTTCAGAGGAGAAGATTGTTTTAATAAATCGGCCAATCAGAAGCAATAATTGCCTTTGGTGGCCATGTTTGTTAATGGATCGGGACAAAATGTGCAGACTTTCCATATATGCTTCCTACTAAATTTCAGCTCAGTTGGCTAAGGGGTTTCAGAGGAGGAGATTAAAATGTGAAAAGGTAATGGACGACAGACAAAACGGGGCGTAATATTGTTTAATGTATAAACGGTACCCGATCTCGTTTTACAATGAAGTTATGCAAATTTGGAGAATATGTTGAATTCAATCCTAAGCAAACATTCAGTTTTTTAATTCCATAAAGTATAAAAAGTCTGAGAAACAAGCCAGTGATAACTAGCCACATATTGGTGAAATATTGTCAGAAACATTACTCAGCAATATATACACACTGCTCTAAGGAGAAAGATAGAACTTGATGTAGACAATTCAAAGTAGAAATGCTGTATGTTCGTAATAGCTGTTTATTTAATCTAGTGAGTGAGTGATTGGCGTTTAAGTGAGCAATGATTCAGCTATGCCATGGCGAGAGCACGTTAAACTATTTTGAGACTGTAAATTTTTAATAATAAACTCCGGTAAATTTTATAAACCATGTAAATGCAGAAATATAAACTTCTAAGTGTGGCGATTATTTGTGTACCATTTCAAAATTAGTCGAGTGATCTTTCTTTGTATAATGCAGAACATATAACCGGTCCCATTGTGACAGATGTCTTTCCAAATTTCTGCGATGTATGGTGGGAGCTTTGTAATCGCAAATATTGTCAGATAACATGTTTAAAATAATTATGAAATTACTGGATTTTGAACTGTAGAATATTCTGCATTTAATTCATGCAACTCGGGAATAAATAAACTCTTGAGATTTTGGTTAAAGAAACTGTGTGTTTATATAAGATGTCTATGGAACATTTTGGCACATAGTGTTGTTTCTAAATATATTTATGCAACCCACAGCATTTGAAGCCACTTCCGTCCGTCCGTTCGACAGAAAGAAATGGTCTCCGTGAGAAATCAGCAAGTAGATCGTACATGTATATGCCGTTTCCGGTTCAAGCCATGCATTGCCGCTGTCATTGTTGTATGCGTTAGTGTGTAATTGTGTCAGAATATATACTGAAATTATTATTGAAAGTGTGAAAACTATACAAATTATGAAGCGAAAACTTATGCCGTAACGGTCAACAATTTCTCCAATATCAACAAAACGCACAATCATCTCTCACCTCTACTAATCATTAAACACAAAAATGACCACGACATTTGACGTTGGAAGGTCTGGTCCTGGATTTCACATACCAGATGTAATAATTGAATACAGTCATTGATAAATATGTCATATATTTGTACACTCGAGGTAACCGCAGTTAACTTGATATATAGTCAAACTAGAGTTACCATTCTTTGTATTTAAAATTTTTGCATAGGCTGTGATTAAGAGTTATCCATTTCAATAAATTTTAGATGTTCAGTGAGGTAGTGACTGTTTGTTGAATGACAAGTGAACAAATTTTAAAGCTATATCAGCGAGAAGAGGCTACTGTTTGATGATGATGGTGATGTTGATAATATTGCTTGGTACTAGACCAACATTATAGTACTACTAGCTCGATCAGTGATACAACAGTCAACCGACATGTCGCTTCACTCGAACGTATTATCCTGACTTCGAGCCAGCCAGTCTTTGTTTCTTTCTCTTTAATACCACGTGCTTAACGGAAAAGCAGCAAATACCAATTTTATATGATTAATGGTGTCTAACATCCTATTATTTCTTTCACTGTCACTTTTAAATACCGGACTTTACTGTATATATGAGTAACATGTCGGGTGTCTTGTAAGATGCAGGAACTTAGACTCTTCGCTACCATCTGATTTGACCACCGGTTTTTGGCGGGGTCCGAGTTGCTCATATTTTTAGTTTTTTGTATTGCCTATTGTGTGTCTTTACGTTCTCTAACCGTAATGGTTAGCGTGCTTGCCTCGAGTGTGGTAGATCGTAGGTTTGAGCCCCAGTCGGGTCAAACCAAAGACTGAAATTGGTATTTGTTGCTTCTCCGCTAAGCACGCAGCATTAAGGAGAAAGAGCAAAGACTGGCTGGCTCAGAATAAGAATAATATGTCCAAGTGGGGCGACATGTCTACTCGCGGACTGTTCTTTTAGTGTATTAGCACTATAAAATTCCAACTCATCTCATTGAAAATTAACTTGTTCTCGCCATGATATAGCTGAAAAAGTGCTGAATTGGCGTTAAACAACAATCATTCACTCATTCTTTACGTTCTGAGTTCCGGGTTGTGATGTCCGTTACGATTTCCACAGGTATTTGCTTTACTCCACATTTTAATTTGCGCTATAGTAAAAAGGGAGGAATATTTTGAAACTAAGGTTCTCTCTGCTAGGTGTAGGTGACATGAGCTAATATGTTTAGGTCCTTTGTTTGTTTGTCCCAAAGACTTATTATTAAGCTTTCCAGTCTTTTTCCTGTTGAAGGGGGTACCATACACTACAGGGGGATAATTTTTTAAAATCAGTTGAACGTTTTGATCATATGATGTTTGTATGCAGATTTCAAGCATCTCGGTGATCAAAACCACAGAGAGAAAAGCTGCTATGCATTAAATAATTGTATATTGTATGTATATTTCTATAAGCAGTATTGCTTTTGAATAAAGAATTTGAATTTGAATGTGGCTAGTGAATTTATATCTCTGAGTCTGTTGATTGGAATTTGTTAAAATTTTGATATTTATTACAGTGGATATGATATATTCAAACACACTGCCAAAAAAAAGAAAAAAAAAAGAAGAAAATTAAACGAGCAGATCAAATTTTACCTGAAGTGTATGGTACCATCTTAAAAGCGTACCTAATGACTTTTATTGCAGAAGCGCGGAGCTCAATAAGTTAAATATCTACGCTTTAACATAGTCTATAACTTGAAATTAATTGTGTCTACAGTATATAACCACTTACAGTAATACAGTATGATTAATGGTAGATTCATCCTTATTTACATAACAATTTTATTGCAATATAGTATTCAAAGTTACAATTTTCTTAACTATTTAAGAGTGTTTGTCAGATATATAGGAAGAAATATGTCTTTGGGAATTGCATGCTGGTTCAGCGGCTGATTCAGGTGGTGGTTCCGAATTGGAATTCCCTTGTCCTGTCAAATTAAAAAACACCAGTAAAAATAGTAAAATTATGCTAAATAATAAATAGCATGGTACCACTCTTCTGGAAAACCTGACCTAACCAGTAAACTAATTTACATAAAAATAATGGATCTGAAGGCTTGTGTACCATGCGGTAGCCCCATGTTTGTTATAGCTATATAGTTTGAAGATATTTCACAATCTTTCAAAAAAATAGTTCTTCTGTTGTAAAATATGGAACTGAGATAAACTATGATCTCTTAATTAATCCATGATCAAATCGACACTTTTTGTACTAAATTTATATTTTAGAAAATGTCAGTATTGAAAAAAATCAGATGGCCTTTGAAACTATGACATACAAAAAAGACTTCATCTTGTCAATTTCATAAAACTGAAAAGCAACCATGAAATTGATTAACCTGAATTGTCTAACAAGGCATGAATCTACTGAAAAAGGTTTTGTTAATTGTTAAAACAATACGATTGTATACTTCAGTAGAATCATTTGAAAAATATTGTTTATTGTCAACAATGTCTAGAAAAAAAGAAAAGCTTAAAGACACCAAAGGGGTAATGAGTTCTAAGTCATCAATCGAAGGGCAGACAATGTAATGACCAAAGGAAAAAGGACAAACAATGATTTATATTACATTACATAATACATTACACAGACAACCTAAGATTGAGCAACACGAATCCCACTAAAAACTGGGGATCATAAGTGATGAATGAGGAAAGGGCCGGATTGTGATTACGACAAACGGGACAGGTCCGTGGTCATTTGTGACGCAGATATTCCATAACGGTAGACCAGCCTTGACCATGTCATGGTGGCCACCGTAAAACATTGGAAGTGATGACTTCAACTTAACTACTAGGAACCCTTGGTTCAGGAGCTTTCTCGTTAGCAGCAACTTATATGAAGTCTGCTTCGTACGAATAAAGAAACAAGTCGGCGAGAAGGCGAGCAAAGTTGGTATTCATAGGAATGCCAACTGTCTTGAAAAACACGTCCACCAAACAACAAATATGTTTTCAATCAAAAACTCCAGCATTTTAATGATATCAGTTTCAGAGAACATTTTGGTATCAGAGTATTAATGCTATTACATGAGGAGATGCACCTCGATTATCTGCATTTTAACAGATCATAATTATTTTTCAGAATCCTCATCTGATTCACACTACCTCTTGAGTAGCTAGTATCACAGTAACTCTGAATCCCGGTTTTGACCGCTGATAGGATATATATGACTAATTAAAAGGGATTTCGTGGAGTAGTTGGAAGACCCAGCAATATAAGGCTGTTTGTAAGCATTGGGAAGACCCAGCAATATAAGGCTGTTTGTAAGCATTGGGAAGACCCAGCAATATAAGGCTGTTTGTAAGCATTGGGAAGACCCAGCAATATAAGGCTGTTTGTAAACATTGGGAAGACCCAGCAATATAAGGCTGTTTGTAAGCATTGGGAAGACCCAGCAATATAAGGCTGTTTGTAAGCATTGGGAAGACCCAGCAATATAAGGCTGTTTGTAAGCAATGGGAAGACCCAGCAATATAAGGCTGTTTGTAAGCATTGGGAAGACCCAGCAATATAAGGCTGTTTGTAAGGACACAGCAATATATAAGGCTGTTTGTAAGGACATTTGTGTAATTTAGGTATCCAGTAGAGTGATACAGTTCTTCACCTTTGATTGAAATTCGAAAGGAAGACAAAACAGACCTATGATTGCTAAGAATTTTCTCTTTCGTAAAAGTCATCGGGGTACATGTAGGGTTGCAAATTGAATTGCTAATACCGGTATTTTTATTCCTTCATCAAGCAGTCCTTGTACAGTGGTTTACACTCAAACATGATATTATTAGGGACAATACCATATTTGTCAAGCAAGTGAGACAGGTGGGTTGCAACATTTAAAGGTCTTTAAAGATCGATGTTGTGATACGTTTATTAATTCTAATTTAATTCTAATCAACGACCTCACACTCTTTACACATTCGGGAAGAGGTAGTGATATTTTTTTTTAAATATTTGTAATATGAGAATGCATGTATTTGATACTGAATGTACACTGTGTTCATTTAACTATGTATGTGGAGTATAATTGTCGATACAAATACTGCTATTCTGAAAATGGGGTTAATCAGATTTGCGTCCCGAAAAATTCAGACTATTTGTAAAAATATATGAAATATATTTCCATCTCAATATGTAAATAGCATAAAAGTTGTTGACTTCTACCATTTACACAAGCACACCATTCCTTATCCACCCTCGGTTTTTAGTGGGGTTCGTGTTATTCAATCTTTAGTTTTATATGTATCATTGTATGTTTTGTAGATTGTTGTTTGTCCTTTTCTACTTTTGTTTTGGCCTCTGTGTTGTCAGTTCTTTGATATACGGATTCTGATTGCTCCTTTGATATCTTTGATATACGGATTCTGATTGCTCCTTTGATATCTTTGATATACGGATTCTGATTGCTCCTTTGGTATCTTTGATATACGGATTCTGATTGCTCCTTTGATATCTTAGATATACGGATTCTGATTGCTCCTTTGATATCTTAGATATACGGATTCTGATTGCTCCTTTGGTATCTTAGATATACAGATTCTGATTGCTCCTTTGATATCTTAGATATACGGATTCTGATAGCTCCTTTGATATCTTAGATATACAGATTCTGATTGCTCCTTTGATATCTTCAAACTCTTCTTCCCACAACCTATATATCGGCTATAATGCTAGTTTGACTTTGTTTCTACGGCTAAGATAGACACAAACAAATCATTTTATTATATGATAAACCACCCTTATTCCAATAAAGTTCTCTGCAATAAACATTATAAAACAACGAAGGGGCAATCAACAATGGACGCAACGCAACACTACACAGAAAACAATGATGCTGGTAATATGATGGACGTCTTTATTGACAACATATTTGTTGTGTTTTCTGGTCGTGTTTACCAACAGAGAGTCGATATTCAAATTGGAGCTAATTATGCCCCCCCCCTCCCCCCCAATCTGGCATGTATCCCAGTCAAATTGAGATAAAGAATATTACAGACAGTCCGAAATAAACGTTAGAGAATACCGAAGGGGCAATCAAAAATGGACAATCCCGAGAAACTGGAAACATTGGGTACACAAGACAAAGACAAACAAAACAAAAACACAACAAAACAGTTGTTGGACACCACTTTACAAGACATGAACCCTCCTACATACACCTGGAGGTAAAGACGAACCGAACATTGTTCTTATGCGGAAATCAAATCCAGTTCAAATCTTGACTTTAACTTAGATATTGACCATGAGGGAAAACTTAGATCCAAATGATACAAGCCAGATTATTTCTATTTAAATTGTGAATTTCCCTTTCATATGTAGTAACATCCAAGCAGCCTCAGAATTTTGACTATCTTTATTACAGCTGATACGGCTCTCTCGAGCCTTTTATTCATTTTTCGCCCGAGTGCACGACTGCTTGTTTTGGTTGATATTCCTGTGACTCCTTTTTAGTTTCTGTGTTCAGTGTTTGGGAACAGTGTTTTTGTGGTTGGTTGTTAACATTGCTTTGACATTTTATATTGATTTTTAGAACAATTTAATTTATGAATCGAATTTGCTTTCTTATTGATTTGCTGTCAATGATCGTCCGAAATTGGTTTGAAATGTCCAAAGTTGTTTCTTCGAATTTACTCCGATCCCCTGTAACATATAAAACATGTGTAATAGGTAAAGTTTGAAATCTATCAATTTGTAATAACATTGAATACAAAACCTAAAGGGAATCTATTAGCATACGCTCGATGACTTGATTTTATCGGTTCAATGAAATTTCATTTACTTCAATATTTCGTCAAAGGTTGAAATTATATAATCTAAATATGAACACATTTAACTAGACAAGAAAACCAAAAACTGTAAAGCGTTAAATTGGATTAATAGAACTTTCCGTCCGTGTAATTCTATGATTGATGGTTTCTCTCTACATCCCCAGGTGGAACAACAATACACACAGCTTCCGGTTTACCTAGAACCACTAGCAAAGACTAAGACGTTTATATTCTGTTCAATGATAGCATTAATTCATATATTCAAAATTATGCAAAATGATGAAAACTACCTGGTAGAGCTTAAAAAATCGGTATTTTATTTTGACAAACGATTTGACGTACAAGATACAGTGAATTGGAAACATGCTGTCAAATAGAAAAGAATTATCACATAAATATTACAGCTAGCATACATGTGAAGCGAAATTATTCGAAGGGCGTATTAAGGACAATGTACATTTTCACGATAAGCTTACCGTTCTATATATATAAAATAACTTATCACTTCGCCAATTGCCATATTTGGGTCCATAATACTATCTTAACTCCGCCACTTTTTACTGAAATGCCTGTACCAAGCCAAGGAAGTGAGCGGTCATGTATTGTGTGTTAAGGCTATCGATTTTGTCTGTTCCTCGGATTTTGGAACTGTCGACAATGGCTGAATCATCACTTGCCGTTCATATATCAACTGGTCTTAATTCTGACCGTTTGTTTTTGTTGATCAAGACATTTTGTTATTTGAATTGGTATTAAGATAATCACGTGTTGTTTGTCCGTGTTGTAATGTATACTGTCCCCGAACATTTTTTTAAATAAATAAATAGCTGTTAACCTTCAAAGCGTGGGATGTCATCGTGCATTGTACAGTCATTTTTAATATAAAGAGAATTCTGTTTCAAGTTTTATACTTTTGTCATTGAAAGTTAACAGGACCGTAGACATGACATGGAAAATCCATTATCATTTAAAATGTATAACAACGAAAACATATAAGTTATCTCCTATAGTACTTGTGTAGGCTACATGTTAAATATCAGACAGATATGTTGGGATTGTGAAGTAAAATAAGAAGAGTTTGAAGATACCAAAGGAGTAATCAGAATCCGTAAATCGAAGAAGAACAGACAACACAATGGCCAAAAGAAAAAAGAAAAAAAAAGGACAAAAAACAACGATCTACAAAACATACACATAAAACTAAAGATCGAGTAACACGAACCCTACTAAAAACTAAAGGACAAACAACGATCTACAAAACATACACATAAAACTAAAGATCGAGTAACACGAACCCTACTAAAAACTAAAGGACTAACAACGATCTACAAAACATACACATAAAACTAAAGATCGAGTAACACGAACCCTACTAAAAACTAAAGGACTAACAACGATCTACAAAACATACACATAAAACTAAAGATCGAGTAACACGAACCCCACTAAAAACCGGGAGTGACATACTAAATATTTAGTTGATAAGAAAAAGTGAAAAAATTGAGGATCAATATATATTATAATAAAGCTAACTAAACATTTCTCACAAAAGATGATCAAACTTTCAATCTGACATTTAAATTGAAATATAATAATCCTGAAGTTCCTCTATTGATTTTGGTAAGAAACTGATCGTGAATTCTTATTGAAAAGGCTATGTAGACAAGAAGACCCGCTTACTCAGTGAAATGACAAATTTCTTCAGTTAATGCGTATATCATTGATTAGTTTATAAACGCAATCCTATTTTCTATGATAACATGTTAGAAAAGTCAAGAATATTATGCAAAATCAATCAATGCCAAAATACAGTTGCCCTCGGAACACCCTGCAAATCACCGATAATAGCTTAATCAATATAGCCATGCGGCACCCCTCACCCCTCACTCATTCATAACAGTTTTCCTGGACGCAAATCTATTGATTCTAAGAAAGCTAACATGACTTGAAAAATCTGTTCTCTTTTATAATTCAATTAGTGTGTAATGAAGAACTCGTTTCTCACAGACCTGATAAATGCAAAGAGATTATGATTTTCTCTATGATCAATGGTGTTTTTCTAGAATCCGGCATTATTGTTCGTAATTGTTCCGAAACTGACAAAGCTAATAGCTTTCACAGTTACATGATGTATATTATTCTCACGAGACGAAGTAGCGGTTTCGTTGTAGCAATGTGATAGGCTTAGAGATTATTTTAACTGTATAATATATCCAAAAAAACAGACATCATTGTCTTTATGTCTTTTATCCTTATCAATAAAGCTATAATTTGGTAGAAGAATTTATTTTGGTGTAAAATGGATAAATAATGGTTACTATATCTAAAAAGGTAATACATGTACTCGGCCAATACCACGCTTAAAAGTATCAATTAGGCATCTAAAAATAGAAAATAGTTTAACAGATTAGAAAATAAACAAGGCAGACAAAATTCGAACTAGATATATGAGATGTATCGGGAAATGATGTAGTCTATATTTAAGAAAAGTCTGTAGATACCACATAGGTAATTAGAAACCTTATATTGAAAAAAAGACAACCAATACAATTGCCAAATAAGGGTAATAACAAAATTACCGAACACCGAGCATTCTTCCAAAGGGAAAGGCAAAACTCATAAGTCAACAAACAGACAAAATCTGTCAACAACCGGAAAACTGGGAAAACCACAATGGCCCTGACATGGTACAGGCATTTCCAAAGAAATGGTGTGTTGAATAAGATTTTACGGTGCCGAATCTTCCCGCTTCCATTACGGTAGGAAAGAAGAGAATGGTCCACAACACATTTCACAGAACACTAAAAAATGAGCAAAACGAACCGCACTAAAAACTTGGAGTAGTGAACTCGTGAATTCTGGAGGTACAAGAAGTTCCTGCATCACTAGTGGCACACCTCCTGTTTCCTGCTTTAAGATTTGTCCTGAGTTCTTCAAGGTAGTGATTTGTTTGTGCTAAGACTTCAGTTTATACTGAAAACGTTTGCCAAATTATTCATTTAACTCGCATTAATGTGTTTCAATAAAATGCTAAAATGCTAAAATAAAACAAACAAACAAAAAACCCACACCGTTGGACAATTCAAAATCTAAATATCAAAATCATAGAGAGAGGCAAAATCGACACCTTAAACGCACAAATATATGACCGGTCAGTGTCCTGGATTAGTACAGACACATTAATAAAAAGTGGCGGGTTAAGCTAGTTTTATGGGCCTAAGTGTAAAATGTCAACCCTCATATAGAACCGACAGTACAGCGCCACTACAAAGAACGCTATAATCCTGAACGTCAACCCTCACATAGAACCGACCGTACAGCGCCACTACAAAGAACGCTATAATCCTGAACGTCAACCCTCACATAGAACCGACCGTACAGCGCCACTACAAAGAACACTATAATCCTGAACGTCAACCCTCATATAGAACCGACCGTACAGCGCCACTACAAAGAACACTATAATCCTGAACGTCAACCCTCATATAGAACCGATCGTACAGCGCCACTACAAAGAA
>MJUT01017640.1:1036733-1054299 GCA_002080005.1 Gigantidas platifrons | reverse complement strand
TCCGAAGGACAGATAGGAAGAGTTTGAAGATACCAATGGGATAACAAGAATCCGTAATCCGAAGGACAGATAGGAAGAGTTTGAAGATACCAATGGGATAACAAGAATCCGTAATCCGAAGGACAGATAGGAAGAGTTTGAAGATACCAATGGGATAACAAGAATCCGTAATCCGAAGGACAGATAGGAAGAGTTTGAAGATACCAATGGGATAACAAGAATCCGTAATTATAGGAACAGACAAGAAGACTTTGAAGATACCAAAGGGGTAACAAGAATCCGTAATTCGAAGGACATACAATAAGAGTTTGAAGATACCAAAGGAAACAATCAAAATCCGTATATCGAAGAAGAACAGGAAACACAATGGCCAAAAGAAAAATGTACAAAACATACACATAAAACTAAAGATCTATTAACACGAACCTCACTAAAAACCGGGGGTGAACTCAGGTGCTCCGGAAGGGTTAGCAGTTCCTGCTCCACTAGGAAAAGGACAAATAGAGAAACTACTATGCAGAAACTAAAGATTGAACAACATGAATCCCAGTAAGAAGAGTTTGATGATACCAAAGGTAATCAAAAGCCGTAAATAGAAGGACAGACAATGCAATGGTTAAAAGAAAAAGGACAAAAGGAAAAACAACGATATACAAAACACTACACAGAAAACTAAAAATTGGACAACACGAGTCTCACCAAAAACCGGGGGTGAACTCAGGAGCCCCGGAAAAGTCAGCAGTTCCTTCTCCACTAGTGGTACACGTCGTGTTACTCTAGTTATATTTAGCATATGATGTCATTAATGAGGAAATATGTGCCTCATAACCTAGATACCAATATTACATTTGTCCGATGTTCTTGTGGTAAGTATGGTCAAATATTGTTCACTCGATTGTATAGTCAATGCTCCCTGGTCAGAAAGCTCTGTGGCTGACATTCTACGCTATTATTAACACATATTTGTAACATTGGGAACATTATCTTATTACCGGGTTTGTAACTAGATTAACACGACGGGTGCCACTAGTGGAACAGGAACTGCTTACCTTTCCGGAGCACCCGAGTTCACCCCTGAGTTTTAATGGGGTTCGTATTACTCGATCTTTAGTTTTATATGTATGTTTTGTCGTTCGTTGTTTGTTCTTTTTCTTTTGGCCATTGTGTTGTCTGTTCTTCTTCGATATACGGTTTCTGATTACCCCTTTGGTATCTTCAAACTCTTCTTATCTTAGAACTGTTTATATGTATTAGGGATAAGTGTAATAGGAGTCTATCGACACTTTCAGCAACAAGATGTATGTTGATCAGTTGTGTCGTGACAGTCACCATTATTACTAGCAGAAAATAAAGAATGGTGTCGTTCACAATAATTCTTTTCATTTGGTTTTTGCAAGAACGTGTTAACTGTTAGCCACATCCCATCCTTCTAATAATTAGATGTATATTTGTCTGATCGACGAGGCAATGAATTATATATTCTTAGTAATATTCAATCAGCAATGATGCATCTATACATGTAGTAAAAAAGTTGATATCAAATTTAGTGCGCACGACGCGTTTCTGGAATAACTAAGGTACGCTCAATATCGAAATATAGGAAAGCCAAATAATTCCGGGAGGAGAACCTTAGTTTTGACAATAATTACATTAACAAGTTCGCAAATAGATCAAAGTGAGGTGTACTCGACTTCCACTTTTTCATTACGATACTTTACCATGCATTTGGTAATTACTGATGGTTTTCATTGGTACTGCGGTTTGTGCCACCACTAAACATATGTTAAGCTGAACACGTTTTCTTTGAAGGTAGGAGTTAAGACAGGTGCCATATGTATACACCTGAAGCTTTCAAGTGTCTATTAATAAAAGCACACCTGTTGAAATTAATTACTAACCTATAACAAAAACTATTTTCATTCATATTCATATTATTTCTTTGTAGTGTCACTACAATTCCTATACAATATTTCCCTTACAACCGGCTAATCATTTCAAGCATTTTAAGAGGTGTAAATTATTTTGACACTAATGATATCTGACTGCATGGAGGTTGATTTAGCATGTTAATAAAAATTAAAGTAATTCTAATCATAAAACCGCAGAAAACAAATTTAGTGCGCACGACGTGTTTCTGGGATCACCAGGTACGCTCAAAATCGTATGATTGAAATGGCAAATAATTTAAAATTCGTTGGGAGTAAGAACCCAATAGAGCCTAGACAGCATAGCGAGCTAATGTCACCTATGCATGTGGACGCCTTAGTTTTATTAATAACTACATTGCTTAGGAATTGGATATTTCAATAACTGACATATCTAATAAACGATGTCAGTACAGAAACACTGACTACTGGGCGGATGATGATGCTCTCGGGGACTAGTTGTCCTCCAGCAGTACAAAAATACATAAAGTATACATAAACTTTCAAATAGAACAATCCTTTGCTGATAAGACGGAAATTAAAAGCCGTATTTCTTTGAGTTTTTTTATTGGTTTCTTGGGACGTATAATAAATTAATTCAATACGGTATTTATTGTTGTCACGTTAATTTGGAAAACTGGATACGTGGTTTAGCTCCTCGTGTTTCTCAAAAATACTAATAAAAACCCACCATTTTGTAATTTTAGTATACTAAATTCCTACGTGTCTTGGCAATAATAGAAAAAACAAAAATACCACACTGTCGGAATAGTTCTAGCCGGTAGACAAACCGTAGAAACAGAGGCATAATTGATACCACGAACACATATATACATAACCCGCTCACTCTCCTCGCATGGTAGGATCCGGGTGGCTCAATGAGTTAGGTCGTTGGATCTAACAGCTCATACAAGCCTATCATCAATACGGCTTGGGTTCGCGCCAGGCTTTGTAAATTACAAAAAAGGGTGCATTCGACTCACAGCCGCAAGTGATAAAGCTTACCAGTTGCTTGCCCATGGTCGATGGTTCTCTCCGGGTACTCCGGCTTCTTCCATCACTAAAACTGGTCGCCATGATATAGCTGAAATATTGCTGAAAGTGGCGTTAAACACCAAAATTCAAATTCATTCCTCGCATGGTGCAGACACCTCAATAATAAATGGAGGGGCTAAATTTATTTTATGAGGACAAGGCCTGAAAGAGGTGATAAACACAAATACGTCAAAGAGTTATGGATTGTTTTTACTTTTATGCGGGTCACCAACAACCTATATTGACAGATTAGGAATTGGTGGGTTTAGTCATTTACGTGCACGGAACACGGCATTCTTCAAACAACTTTAAATCATACCCAGCGAGGAAACTGACGTTTTCGTTATTTGTACGGCACTATTATCGTAAGTATACATACATTTTCAGAAACTGAAAAGGCTTTTGATTATGAGCGTACCTGATGAAGGCTATCCCAGAAGCCCTCAGTGTGCACTAAATTAGATATCTACGTTTACATTTTCAGTAATTTTATTTTGAATAAAAGACAAAAATACAGTCAATACAATGTACCTATTTTAAAGACACTCTTGTCCTTAATAAGAATATTAAACGAGCTGGCACTGTGTAGACATCTCACAAAAGTTGACAAAACACCAAGAACATGTAATAATAAATTGGTAATATATTGTTCTAAGCCAACTTTATAATTGCTATGTACCGGTAATTATAAATTTTGTTGAACATATCTCTTGGCATATGGGATGGATAAATCTTAGGAATACAATACCAGCGAAATTTATTTCAATTAAATGAATTAGTACGTTATATAACTGATAATTAGGAGTGCCTAACCGATTACTAAGAGACGCTGACGGGGGATGTTCTCACTGCTATACAAGTCATTACATCTTTCAGATCTTCTCTTAACATTGTCTTAATTATGCTATTAACATTGCAACACTATTATTTAACTATTATTTCTATGCTTAGGAAAACAATAAAAGAACAAAAAAAAGAACAATTATATAATTCAACAGAGGGTATTATAGTTATATATGTATGTCTAATTATTGATTTAGAGTTGCAGGAAACACGTGTTTGTCATTATCGCAAAGAGAGGTAAAATCAGAGCAATGGCAAAATAGATTATTTCCGGTTTTGTATAAATGATTCTTTAATTCATATATTTATATATATTGTAAGTTAATATAATTCATAATGGGTATACAATACCATTGCGTTGTAATTATTCGAGTGCAATGGCATAAAAAAATGAAGTTTGGTATTTTCTATTTTTGTATGTATTTGATTGTTTACAGTTGTGATGTCTGTAACTAAAATGTTTTGTTTTGACTTGAAGTATAAAATCTACATATTTGAAGTAGATGCCTTTGAAATTTAACATACTTTCTTTTTTTTTATCGATTCTGCAAATAGTTTGCTTAAATTGCTTACATAAGAAGAAAAAAAAACCCACAATTTTCTTAATTAACTGTTAAAGTATGAAACCCATATTTCAACCCATTTTATAAATCGATGGGATAAAATACGAGTGTAATGGACTGAAATAAAGTAAAAAAAGTTTCAAGTATAATTTGTGTAGACTATTATTACTAGATAAAAACGTTAGTATATTTGGTAACTGTACATAGATGAAGACAGTACACAAGAACCAAATTGAATTCTGAGTGCAAGACGCGTAGTACAAGACAACCTACGAATATACAACAACATCATTACAGAGGTAAACTACTAATGCAGGGACAACTCAAACGAGCACACAAATCTGGATCTTCCCTTCCCCCTGACACCTCCGGAGAAAATAATGGAAAGTGAAAAAACAAGTTAAATAAATTGATGAAAGTAACTCGTTTAGCTAAGCATCAGACATCATCCATGGGATATTATTGTTGATAAAATGTGGTGATGTTGGAATCTTTATGCTACATTTTTGTTGCCGCTACAAAATCGTGATTGTATTAGTGACTTGAGTTGATGTACCAACACGGAAACTGGTTATTAGTGGCAACCTTTGATTTGGGATGACATTGTTTGGTGATAGAATTTGTATTGTTTTGTACTGAACATTGTCATCTATTATTTTCCTGGGGTCCGTGTGGCTCATTGTTTTAGTTTTCTGTGTTGTGTTTTTGGTGGTGTCTGTGTGGCTCATCGTTTTAGTTTTCTGTATTGTTTTTTGTTTGTTTTCTTTGTCCTCGTTCTGTGTCTTGTGCCCACTGTTCCTGGCCCCGGCGCCACAAAACTCGAGAATTTACTTAAGTCTGAGAATATTCTCAAATAAGGAACTCAGCCAATCAAATTTGAGTATTTCCTTATTTGAGAATATTCTCAGACTTAAGTAAATTCTCAAGTTTTGTGGCGCCGGGGTCTGATGCCTCTGGATTGTCTTTCATTCTTGATTGCCAGTTAGTTTTGCTCTAACCTTTATTCTTCAACAAAGACAATGAACCTAATTAAATTAAGTCATTTCTACTATAAATACAATTGTAAACTAAGTAATTTTATCTAATTATTTTATCATCTGGCAAGACTATAAGAGTAATTTAATTAATTGTTGTATCTGAACATAGTTCATTTAGTGGTCGTTTAGGCATTCCGATCTCTCTGGGTCAAAATGTCTTCTAGATGGTAATGGGAGGGAATGTTCAAAATATTTATACATTCTAAATTTAACTGGTCGTTGAGAATTCTTTGGGTCAAAATGTCTTCTAGTTAGTAATGGGAGGAAATGTTCAAAATAGCTAAACATTAATAAAGTTGATAAAGTGGTCGTTTAGATATTCCGAACTTTATGGTTCAGAATGTCTTCCGGTAGGTAATTGGTGGAAATATTCAAAATATCTATACAGTAATATATTTTGATTAAGTTGTTGAGAAACTACAGTCTCTCGGAGTCAAAATGTCTTCTGGAAAAATTCAAAATATTTATACATTAATATATGGTCGTGGATATATGCGGTCAAAATGTCTTCTGGTCGTTAATTGGTGGAAATATTCAAAATATCTATTCATTCTAGATATTTCGTTTCTCTTCATTCCAGGGACGATTCATCATTTCATTCCAGAGACATGAAAAACAGGCCAATTCTGATTTAAACCACATATAAAAACAATAAGGAGGTAGGTCAAAATAAAAATCGTAGACATCTAATTTAGTCTGCACGACGCGTGGAGTAATCTTCATCAGGTGCGTTCAGTAAAAAGATTGGAAAGCCAAAAAAAGTAGCCTCGCGCCCGTTGTACAGGAATCACAAAGTATAAAAACGTAGATATCTAATTTAGTCTGCACGACGCGTTTGTGGAATAATCTTCAGCAGGTATCCCAATAATTAAAAGATTGGAAAGCCCAAAAAGTAGTCCCGGTCGGTGTACAGGAATTACAAGTTATAAAAACGTAAATATCTAATTTAGCCTGCACGACACGTTTCTGGAGTAATCTTCATCAGGTATGCTATAAGTCTGGTGTACAGGAATTATAAGTTATAAAAACGTAGATATCTAATTTAGTCTGCACGACGCCTTTCTGGAGTAATCTTCAGCAGGGATGCTATAAATCTGGTGTACAGGAATTATAAGTTATAAAAACGTAGATATCTAATTTAGTCTGCACGACGCGTTTCTGGAGTAATCTTCAGCAGGGATGCTATAAATCTGGTGTACAGGAATTATAAGTTATTAAAAACGTAGATATCTAATTTAGTCTGCACGACACGTTTCTGGAGTAATCTTCAGCAGGGATGCTATAAATCTGGTGTACAGGAATTATAAGTTATTAAAACGTAGATATCTAATTTAGTCTGCACGACACGTTTCTGGAGTAATCTTCATCAGGTATGCTATAAGTCTGGTGTACAGGAATTATAAGTTATTAAAACGTAGATATCTAATTTAGTCTGCACGACACGTTTCTGGAGTAATCTTCATCAGGTATGCTATAAGTCTGGTGTACAGGAATTATAAGTTATAAAAACGTAGATATCTAATTTAGTCTGCACGACACGTTTCTGGAGTAATCTTCAGTAGGTATGCTATAAGTCTGGTGTACAGGAATTATAAGTTATAAAAACGTAGATATCTAATTTAGTCTGCACGACACGTTTCTGGAGTAATCTTCAGATCAAAGTCAAATATTGGAGACCAAAACTAATTTATCTCTCTCTGTACGCTGCTATCTTCAGAAATAACGAACAAATGATTTACCGATATACATTTTTGAGTGGTTCTCAAATTTTAAAGTCTTGACTTCTGACGTTTGAATTCCAATCCAAAAATCTGAAGTCAAAAATATAACTTCTGAGTGATATAAGTAAGATCTTTAGATGTGTGAAGTGTGAATATATATATCTATTGAAGACATTTATGTCTCATTTCAGAAGTCATAGATCACTCTTATCATTTGATGTAAAATGGTTATGTAGTATACAATGAGTCTTGAAAAACATGTTGAAGTGGTTGTCTTAAGATAGACAAATACTTAGAGAGCATATATATCTTGTTTCTGTTATTTCATATAGAATAGTGTCAACTTTAATATCTCAAATTTACCCACAATATGAATGGATTTAGCTTTGTTTTAAGTTAGTTTTGTTATATGCATTGCAGAGTATAGAGAAGGTAAAAATATTGTTCAATCAAGTACAACCCATCCAAGAGGGATGCGTGTCCGATGTTTGAAGTCTTGCAACAGTGATTCTGTTGTGGTATTGCTTGGAACAATTCATATTTGTCCATCTTCCAGTAAAGATTAATTATAATAATTTAGATGAAGTTGTTGCAAGTAAGAAGAGTTTGAGGATACCAAAGGGGCAATTAGAAACCGTATATCGTTGCAAGTAAACCTACCTTCAGCCATGGAAACTTTGTTTTGGGCCCATAATACTAGCTGTCCCCCGCCACTTTTTATTGAAGTGTCCGTGCCAAACCAGTAAAGTGAGCGCTCATGTATATGTATGTTAGGCTTATCAATGGTGCCTGTTTTTCCGATTTTTCTATTTGAACTATTCCGACAGTGTGGTACCTTTTTCGCATTTTATTCAACAAAGAGAATATCATATACATTTTGTATTTGTATATTTTATATGAATAGAGATTTATCACGTCTTCGTGCATATTATTAAATGTATTTTAAGCAGGAATCTGTTTGATGGAAGTATAATAAAATCTGAATCATGACAACAATTTGTTTATGTATGACTTCAATCGTCACATACTACGGAAAAACTCTTCCGGTACTATTTGTTTTGTAATTAAGTGTTTTCTCATGTTTGTATGAAGGAATCAGCGACCATCATCCTCGTAAAGTACTTCACGATTTTGAAATGTGGTATGTTTATGCCCACATAAAACGTCAAAAATAAAACAGTGGTCACACAGACGTTCTCGTGTGGATAAGATCAAACAAACAAAGGAGAATTCCAAAATAAACATTTTGCCACAAATGTGTGAAATATTAATTGTTACATTTAGATTGCCAGAATAAAATGTAATACAAGGAACAATAACATATGTATATCAATACGGATGGACAATAAGATAAGAGAGTGGCGAAGGGGGGAAATAAAAAAATAACAATCCAGAGAAACTGGCAACATATATAGGGTACTCAAGACGAAAACGAACAAAATAAAAACACAACACAATATGTGTTGGACACCACTATACGTAAACAAACACAAATAACGTAAATAAAACATGAGCCCTCCTACAAACAACTGGAGGTGAAGACGAACCGAACATCGTTTGTATGCGGAAACCGTCACAACACGGAACTTAGAATGTAAAGACACATAATAGGACATGTAAAAAAAAAACATGAACAAAAATAGCAACACGAACTCCACCAAAAACCCGGGGTCAATTCAGGTGCCCGCGAAGGGTAAGAAGTTTCTACTTCTTAGACACCCACCGTGTTACTCTTATGCACAGTCAAGTTCAATAAAAGTATTGGTAGTGATAGAGGAAAGAAAACATCTACGTAAAAAGTAAAAGATTGTAGAATTTTTGTACAAATTAGTTACACAAAAAATAAGAAGAAAAGTTTGAAGATACATAATGGCCGACTAGAAACTGTAGATCTACAGACAACTGGACATACAACACAAAGGACAAAAGTTTGAAGATACATAATGGCTGACTAGAAGCTGTAGATCTACAGACAACTGGACATACAACACAAAGGACAAAAGTTTGAAGATACATAATGGCTGACTAGAAACTGTAGATCTATAGACAACTGGACATACAACACAAAGGACAAAAGTTTGAAGATACATAATGACTGACTAGAAACTGTAGATCTATAGACAACTGGACATACAACACAAAGGACAAAAGTTTGAAGATACATAATGGGTGACTAGAAACTGTAGATCTACAGACAACTGGACATACAACACAAAGGACAAACAATGATCTGCAAAATACAACACATAAAACTAAAGATTGACCAACACGAACCATTAAAAACCGGAGGTGAACTCAGGTTCTCCGGAAGGGTAGACAGTTCCTGCTCCACTAGTGGCACCCGTCGTGTTACTCTAGTTACATGCCTCGTGATGAATTATCAATGAATCATAAAAAAGGGAAAACAAAAATTAATATCGGAATATAAGACCTCCTATAAAATGCCGCCGGAATGACGAGAGGTTATTATGAAGAGGCCATCAGAAAAGTTAGAAACAATATTAATCTAAAATGCTAAATAGTTATATTTATTAAATATGTCGTACACAGTACAATATGATGTTTATATTTGTGTTGGGGGTTTTGATTTTTCCTCCTTTTCTGTGATTTTTCATTTAGATTGTGAGACTGTCCCGACAGTGTGGTATTTATTTGTTCTTTATTCTATTGTCTCCTTCACTTGAAGTTTGTGATGGCCAGTCATGACAGTAGTAATATCTGCACCATGATATCTTGTCATAGAGTCTGCGTACCATGGCTGACGCGGTTTGATAAAATCGATTATAGAAACAATAGGCATGAATAAAATTTGTTTTAAAATATATCTTACAATCCAAATTGAAAAGAATATTTAATATACATGTATTGGAAATCTCGAAAATATTATCTTACGTGAAATATCCTGTGTTTTGTACAATCGTATCAATTAATTAAAAAAAAATTGTTATTAATATATTTCTCTTTTTGACAAGCTTGTCAGTTTCTTCTGAAAATGAATCGTATTATACGGACTGCTCTGAATTGGGACATATTTTGATATATCATCTTGAAATTTCAGATTATATTACAATTCTTCCTTTGAAATAGGGTAATTGCAAGAATGTTATTTAATTTTGAAGTGCTTGTACCAAGCCTAAAAAGTGAGCAATCATGTATATGTTTATTGAGGTATCGATGGCTACCATTTTCCTATTAGACTTTGGACCTGTGCTGTAGGTGTGGTAATTTTACTTCTCATTTATCCTTTAATAGATGGTGGTGGTTGATGGTTTATGGAGTTATGGTTAGAGTCATGGTGTTTAACGCCACTTTCAACAATATTTCAGTTATATCGTGGCGATCAGCTTTATCGGTAGAGGAAACCGGAGTACCCGGAGAAAACCACCGACCTGTCACAAATCACTGACAAACTTTATCACATTATGTTGTATCGAGTAAACCACGTCTGAGTGGGAATCAAACTCTCAACGTTAGTGGTGATAGACACTGATTGCATATATATATATATATATATATATAGGTAAATATAAATTAAACCAAACAGTGTTAGAATTAGATTTTTGAAGCTGCCAAATTTTTGTTCTTCCCTCGACGGGATTTGAACTCACACCACTGATACACTGCAGCACCATTCGCTTAGCCTTACGTCCTATATATATAGGTAAATATAAATCCATCTACGATACGATCATCACCACGACGACCCCCATTAAAAGAACATATCCATCTAATAAACTATCTTAAATAGTAAATACATGGGCACCTTCCTGCCACCAGAGGTGTCAATATTAACAATTATGAACAGTTTCCAAATTATATAAACAATATAGACTATTTGATACATCAGCAAATACATATACCACCTGCAAGGAATAAAACACGACAACTGGTGAACATTGTTTTTCAATTATTACATTCCTCTTATTCCTTGTCTCAAAACTTAAGAATTTTATTACACTGTTACAAGATACATGTATGATCATTATGTCTGCAAAACCTGGAAATCCACCAAACATAACATATATTTCACATCATTAATTCATAATTATGCAACTAAGTTAAAAGTGTTATAGTCACGTGTGTTAAAAACCGGAAGTACGTTGAGCTCTCCAGAAAATGCTGAATAATCAAAATTTTATCTATATCTAGATAGGATATTTTAATTAAAATGTATTAGTTTTGTGTTGTCCTGTTATGTGTATTAATATTCCGTTGTGTGATGTCCGTTGCGATTTCCGCATAAAAACGATGTTCGGTTTGTCTTTACCTCCAGTTGTTTGAAGGAAAGATCATGTGTTATTTACGTTATTTGTGTATATTTGTGTATAGTGGTGTTCAACACATGTTGTACATTATGTTACCAGATTCCCTGGATTGTTCATTTTTGATTGCCCCTTCGGTGTTCTATAACATTTATTTAAATCACACAAAGTCATTTATATGCCACCAAGATATGCCTGATAAATAAAGGACTAAAATGTATCATGTTGTTGAAAATTGATCCCCTGCCATTAGTGTGTGGGTTAAGCCGCAGCAACTCCACTTGTTTTTGTTGGGAGTAAAGAATATACAAATTTCCATTTTCATGTCATTTATTAAATGACGAAATGTAACAAAACTAATAAACTAAAACAATGTCACATATATAAAGGGAGTGATAGAGAAGCATTTATATCATATAACACATATCAAACTGTTAATAAGTAATCACTCCCTTTCAACGTATATCAGCTCCCTAAAACAAAAAGGTGTGGCATTTAAAACGGCCACAACCAACTGAGGTTTTGGGGCAGAAATTTGCAATAAAACAGAAAGTTGGCAACTGCAAAGTCATTATTGTGGCGAATGTAATAGGTTTATTTCAGGCTTCCAGCGGTCATGGAGTATTCAATAGCCATAGCCATCGTATTTGCACACCTGCAATTATATCTATACAGACTGCACACGCCATATTATCACTATCTGTATAGAGATTTATGTATGTCTGGGAAGCACGAAATTCTTTCAATGTATCGTGTTCACACATTAAAATTTATTATCATTTTAATAATATAAAAAGTTGACATAAAGAGGTCATATCATACCACGGCCACGACAGTTTACAAGTCAATTTATTGTCGCTAAGATAAAGAAATTTTAAATTAAATCAGTTGGAAAGAAGAGTTTGAAGATACCAAACGGGGTCATCATAATCCGTAAATCTAAGATACCAAACGGGTTCATCATAATCTGTAAATCGAAGAAAGACAGACAACATAATGGCCAAAAGAAAAAAGACAGACAACATAATGGCCAAAAAAGAAAAAGACAGACAACATAATGGCCAAAAAAGAAAAAAAGGCAGACAACATCATGGCCAAAAAAGAAAAAAAGGCTGACAACATAATGGCCAAAAAAGAAAAAAGACAAACAACATAATGGCCAAAAGAAAAAAGACAGACAACATAATGGCCAAAAAAGAAAAAAGACAAACAACATAATGGCCAAAAAAGACAAACAACATAATGGCCAAAAGAAAAAAGACAAACAACATAATGGCCAAAAAAGAAAAAAGACAAACAACATAATGGCCAAAAAAGAAAAAAGACAAACAACATAATGGCCAAAAAAGAAAAAAGACAAACAACATAATGGCCAAAAGAAAAAAGACAGACAACATAATGGCCAAAAGAAAAAAGACAAACAAGATAATGGCCAAAAGAAAAAAGACAAACAACATAATGGCCAAAAGAAAAAAGACAGACAACATAATGGCCAAAAGAAAAAAGACAAACAACATAACGGCCAAAAGAAAAAAGACAAACAACATAATGGCCAAAAGAAAAAAGACAAACAACATAATGGCCAAAAGAAAAAAGACAAACAACATAATGGCCAAAAGAAAAAAGACAAACAACATAATGGCCAAAAAAGAAAAAAGACAAACAACATAATGGCCAAAAGAAAAAAGACAAACAACGATCTACAACACACTACACAGAAAACTAAAGATCGAGCAACACGAACCTTACTAAAAGAGATTGAAGATAGATACCAATGGGGTAATCAGAACCCGTAAATCGAACAAGGAGGCCAAATGTGGAAAAAAAGACAAATGGGTAAAAAATAATCTACAAAACACTACACAGAAGACTGAAGATCGAGCAACACGAACCCCACTAAAACCCGAGGGTAAAGAGTTCCTGCTCCACTAGTGGCATCCCACTATTTACCTACATGATTTATTGTTAGTAATCTTGTTCTCTTCATCAATACAGCTGTAATACTGCTCAACTGACTTATAACAACAATCAGTATATAAATAAGGAGCACTAACGACCACCCCCAACTAGATATTGCTCATTAATAACTGCTGCAAGTATTATACATGTACGTCCAAGGAGTGAGACATTTTTCGTACATGAGGTTCCAATTGACGCCCCGTCCTAAGCGTGATGTGATTTTTGTATTTGGTTCATCCCCACACATCTAGTAGACGTCTTTAATAGCTCAATAATAAATACAAGAGAATGTCAGTTTTCAAAATTTCGCTCAAGAGTTTGCTTCTTGTTCGAATTAGAAATCTACATGAAATATAAATGAAAAAAAAAAAAAATAATAAAAAAACTGCAGAACATTCTACTTTTAATGGTTTTAATTTCATGTAAATCGGATAAGAAGAACACAATCTTGCCAAATTTTCTTTTAGGAAAGTATTTTATATGAATATATATGACATTTTTGTAAAATTAAAATATACTTTTGACACGATCATGTATATTTACTAAGACGAAGTATCTAGGGAATGTAAAAACACATCTTGTCAAAAAATATTTACATGCAATGCCCAGATGAGAACAGTTTTGCCTTGACATTATTTGACTCATCTGGAATAGGACCAAATTGTGTAAGATTTTACATAATTAGTAATGAAAGTGGTTTAATTTAATAATAAATAACATTAGTATAGCCTAAGCTAACGAGTACGTGCAGGAATTGTCTATTTTTAGATCAGCAACCGCGAAAATCTAATTAAAATGCGGAAGAAAAAAAAACAAAGATTTTTGTTTAAACTGACCAAATTGCAAATTGATTTCAATGATCACATCAATTTGTCTTATTTCTGTGAAAGCGTGACAAACAGTTAGTCTACGTTCATAATTAACATTTGCAAATGTGATGTACACACTTTAACTAATGCATTAGAACGTCAGTTGGAAGAAATCCTGTTACTAAAGTATATCTGATGTTTTGTTTTAACTTCTTTGGCATTGTTCGTAATAAAATGAAAAAAAACAAAACAATGTCAAAACAGTTTCAAAATCTGATCGGAAAATCGTTGAAACAGACACAATATCAATACCATAGCACACACATATATATGACCTCTAACATGGTACAGGCACTTCAGTAAAGATCACAGTCTTAAGGTAGGTAATGGGCCCAAACCTTATTGAAACGATGCAGTCATTATAAATTTTCAACTAAACCAATTAAAAAAACTATTTGTTTGGATTTTCACAAGCCATTATATATGTATTCAACGACTTAAAATACATTCTAAGCTATTTCTGTCACACATTTTTGTCATATTTGATTCGAGATTCCTGTATAATATTTTAAGTGATTTAATAATTGAATACCAAGTTGCTTACATGTAATACATTTTACTTGATAAACCGAGGTATGTGTAGGTGGTTCAAAGTGTTCCATCAAGCAAGTTCAATTATATTTACACGAATACAAACAAAAAAATATCATGTGTTTTCATACCAATGAGTCGCGGCGTAATTTCAATTGCACACGATAGTCTAGTCCATGATACGCCTACGAAATAATCAGCGTAATGAAGGTACCGAGTGCAGTATTTAGAAAACAAGGTAATTAATGACGGTTTTAATAATGAGTAAATATTTCATAATTTTGCATGATCATAATTACTAGAGACTGAAATATTTATTTGATATTGTGAACCACAATTATAGATTCTGGTTGAATTGATTTGAACTTACAAACCGGAACCCTTATCCAGACAGGAAATCAGCACTAGGGTGTGTGGTATCAATATATCTTTTTATACATTGAACGCTATCACATGTACTTTATTACACAAATGCACACTGGTCAATAATCTACCACGAGGGCCAATAGATGTTTCGGGTGACCAAACGTGCAGTTACTATGTACTTTATTACACAGATACACATCGGTTAATAATGTACCATGAAGGCCAATAGATGTTGCGGGTGACCAAACGTGCAGTAACTATGTACTTTATTACACAGATACACATCGGTCAATAATCTACCACAAGGGCCAATAGATGTTGTGTTTTAACCAAACGTGCATTTACTATGTACTTTATTACACAGATATACAAATTGGTCAATAATCTACCATAGGGGTCAATAGATGTTGTGTGTGACCAAACGTGCAGTTACTATGTACTTTATTACACATGTATACAAATTGGTCAATAATCTACCACGAGGGCCAATAGATGTTGCTTGTGAGTAAACGTGCACTTACTAAATACTTTATTATACCGATTTAAACAGGAGATTATATATATTACCTGTAATGTAAAATGATCTAACAGGATGTTGTTTGGATTATAATTTTCAACTTTTATACGTGCAGTTACTAAGTGCATAATATTGCATGCTAACGTTTTAGTTAAATTAAATATGACATATTATACTAATATAAAATAAAATATCCTGAACAAACTACATGTATGCATCTGATAATGAGAATATTAGTCAATCAAAATATGCGCACGTTGGCCCATCCCAGGTCAAAAATATCCTAGAAGATTTATTGTTTGTACATTTTTTTATATTGCTGAATTATTACCACTTGATGTCAAACAGAAAAAAGAACTGGAGGAATTATAAGCTTACCTTTCAACATTTCAACAAGTTTTATTTGATAACGAACCTACATAATCGTTAATCGAGTTACTGGCATTTTCAAATCTCATAACATTTCATCTTAAAATGTCAAAAAGACGTAAAATGCACATAACGTTGATGTAATATTTATGTTACTGTGTATCTATCATGTTGTCAAGGATCAACTGACTGGAATACCGGAAGTTAATAAAATGATATATTTCAAGAATGACTGAAAATCGTTCATGAGAGAGTACATAGCACATCGGAACAAGCATTGAAAATAGAACATGTTCAAAATAGAATAAATGGTTGCGAAATAGGGAAATTTATATGACCAGCACAAGACGCTATATACCTGCTTTTATAGATTTGGTATTGTCTTTGATATTTCTGTTTGTTTCCGTATAATATTTGTGCCTGAATGTATCTTCGGTACTTTATGACATTGAATATTAATGGTCAATGATATGAAATAGAAAAAAACTAAAATGCGTATTTCATTGTGATTATTGTATATAATAGATGTAATAAAGGATCAGATATATTGTTATCACAGGATGAGGGTAAAAGTATCTGATTGTGGTGGCTAACGACAACTGAACCCCATATATTCGGACATTGCTAATCATTAACCCAGGAAACGCTTAGCTTATTTATTGCTTTGAATGAAAATTGACCTCTGTAGAATCACTAAGATGCATGTTATTAAATGTTGTTATTCACTTATAATGTTATCCCATTGATGTCCACTAATACTTTGTTGTTTGAAGTAAAAATCTTGATTGTCAATATCTTAATGCATGGAATTTCTTTCATATTTATTTAAATTATCTTCGTGGAGGTAATATTGTGTATGACGTTTCAGTGCGTGTCGTTTGTACGGCAAAACAACTTGGTCCAATTACTCTTTTATGAAGCTAAAACCTGAAATAAAGATAATATACATGTATGTACCATACAATTTGCAAAGTGTCCAATTTTTAAATTTCAGACAGATTTTTCCTGATGATTCCGAAAAACGCTATACATTTGCTTCGGTTAACACCAAACCTCAATACGTGATGTATATGGTACTCCAGGGCGCTAAAATCTCCATGAACGAAGTTAATGCATACTTTTACTTACTGGTTTTTGTAGATCGTTATTTGTCCTGTTTATTTTGCCCATTGTGTTGTCTGTCCTTCTGTGATTTACGGATTCTGATTACCCCTCTGGTGTCTTCAAACTCCTCTTATGTGATTTACGGATTCTGATTACCCCTCTGGTGTCTTCAAACTCCTCTTCTGTGATTTACGGATTCTGATTACCCCTCTGGTGTCTTCAAACTCCTCTTCTGTGATTTACGGATTCTGATTACCCCTCTGGTATCTTCAAACTCCTCTTCTTGGATTTACGGATTCTGATTACCTCTCTGGTATCTTCAAACTCCTCTTCTGGGATTTTCGGATTCTGATTACCCCTCTGGTGTCTTCAAACTCCTCTTATGTGATTTACGGATTCTGATTACCCCTCTGGTGTCTTCAAACTCCTCTTCTGGGATTTACGGATTCTGATTACCCCTCTGGT
>MJUT01017640.1:999667-1016404 GCA_002080005.1 Gigantidas platifrons | reverse complement strand
TACAAAAGCCCCATTGTCCATGTTCTCCACTTCATGCACAGCTATACTTGTAAGATAGCGCCTAACTTCGGTATATGAAGCACAAAACCCATGAGAAAAGTGTTTCAATTAATGTTCTCGATCCATATTCATGATATAGCTCAATAGCAAGACCTAGGTGAAATGGTGTAAAAGTGCATCTGACTACAGAAACAATTGTTTCTGCTAAACCTAGTACCTTTCGAAGTTTCTCCTTAGACATAACATGCGGTTCATTAGCTTTCTCAAATGACTCATCATCAATCAACCAACTTTGTAAGAGTAGATGGCATTTTCTCCAAAGATGTTCCTAGAAAAACAACACTAGCATTTGGATAAAATTCATGCTCAATATCAAGACTTTCTATGTCGCGTCTTATAATGCTTGAAACATTGTGGAGAATCTGCTCTTCTGACATTTAACTACAGGCTGCTTACCTTCAAAATAGATTTAACTTTGCAGCAGCAGCAGCGATTGCATCAGCAATAGAGACTAGAACTAAATACATACCTTGACCTCTCTGAGGCTGAATAGTTATTGAGCTGCCGTAGTAACTGGCAAGCTTACATTGGAGCCTAGTCGACTGGTAGTTTTCAGAAACATCTTTTGATAAAAGTGACTTGTATATTTCAAGAATATGAGACATAAGTAAAGCTCTCTTGTGTACAAAAAGGTCATCACTTATTCTATAAATAAGGCAGTCAAAGGAAACCTCATGAGCTGACTGCTCAGTTTCTTTAAATTCAACTTTAAGTGGCATCGAATGCAATAAAAATCTTCTAATGCACCCCGAATGATAACCAGCACTCGCTAGAAAATCTGGTTTATTGAGTGTCTTGAGCATCATCAAATCATTGTGCTCTTTTGTACGACTCATTAAGCTATCTAGGCGCTCTGACGATTCAATCTTGTGTAGTTTAAAGTCTCGTTTGCAACTTTTTTTTCTTGCATATGAAGCATAAATTGCTATCAATGGAACCGGGTTGAACCACCGATCTGGTCTGAATGACAGCTGAATCGGGAATTGATTCAGTATCCTCATTCTCTTCAAGCTGTGTTAATGGTCTACAGTTGTGTTTGCTAGTATATGTTTTGTAGCATGATCGGTGGTAAAACACTTTTACATTTGGGGACAGTAAGCCATCGATGGACGATAATTCTCCAGTTATTCTTTCAAATATATTGTCTCGCCGTACATTCATAGCTTCAATGAAGCTGTTCTTACTTATACTCCTCAAGCAAATCAGGTTTTCAAGGCTCGGACACTGGGAAAACATACATTTGTCCCACATAATTGCTGGTCTTCGTCGTTTAGGACTCGACGGCTCAAGCTTTATTTAAGGGCTGCCAAAACTAGCCATTTTCAAAACAATGGGTTGATAAAAAAAAAACCAGAACAACAAAGACCTATACGACTATTTACATCTGATTGAACATAATGTCAAACAATAGAAATCAAAACATCCCAAAACAAGAGAAAAACTCATCATTTATATCTTGTCAAAATACTATTTACAACTTATTTACGCACTAACACAATTTGATTAATGAAACAACGACAACCGGAATAAATTCGATTCCCAAGTGTTTGATTTGTGTATTTAAAACGCTAATACACAAACTCTAAAATAAACGCATATTTACAAAAATAACTAAGAAAAGCAAATTGTCCTAAAGTAAAACACATTCAAAACAATTGAAATATGACAGTGAAACTACAATTGTGTGTTAATTGTAACGATAAAGCAAGTTCATAAGTGAACAAATTGTCCTAGTTGTTGAACTAATTGAATAACTTATAGACTCGATTGACGGAAGGCTATTTTTCCGTAATTACAAAGTGGTAAAAAATTAATTTTCTTTGTTCATTTTAAACAAAGCTACTTGATGTTTTACCTTAAAAATTTGGCAGGGAATTCGTTAACACAATATTCTTGCATTTTGAATGCAAATCAATGTATCGGGTATAATTTTTTTCGTCCGTTAAGAGAAAAACGCCTATAAACCTGACAGTAAATTTGAACAATGTTTGGAAGTTTCACATTCGATAATGACATGCGTTTTTGCAAAACCAATACATTCATATTCATTTTACATGTTTTCTCATCTTTATCTTATTTATATGTGATACAATGATGCAACGATTTCATTTTCAAATTGACTAGTGAAATACGTGTTTTGGGGAGTCTCAGTTAACGGGCCGATATTGCGCAAACTTACCGCAAAATTCATTGACGACAACTTGAAATGGAAAGAAGACATATTTATCTAAAATTTAAGAGATATTGCAGCTGTGTCTTATTTCAGCACATTAAACTCGAGAAATAAGCGACTTTTTAGTAGCTGGTTGCAAGACTACTACTAGTAGTGAGTACTTCGGTACTGCATAGGTGTATTTATGTTTGAAAATTACAGTTACTAAATAATCTTATCTTTCTCAGGGGTAGGTAACCTAATTCGATTTTGGCTAGCCGGTTTAGACCCTTTGATTTGCTTACTTCCAAAGATTGTAAATTTATTCAGCTTTCAAATCTTTCGACTGTAAGCATACCTGGTGAAGGTTATCACAGAAACGAGTCGTGTGCACTACTTTAGATATTTACGCTCTTTTTCAGTTTATAGAGAAATAAATCAGACAGCATTTTGATTACCCTAATGGTGGATCTTGTAATTACCATGGTCAATTTTGTCTTGAAGCTGTCCTCTATTTTCTCCCTTAGCTGCTGTTAACGTTCTTGTATATGTAAGAAAATGATGTTTTCCAAAGACAAAACATCCCTTTACGTTCCGTGTTTTTGGGAAACTACGTATTCGATAAATTCCGCACAACAAACGGAGTCACAGAAGTTTTGTACCCCACAAACTCTGTATCCCTGGATTGTCCATTCTTGATCCCCCCTTCTGTCCTCTTTAACGTTTATTTTATGCTCTGTCCTTCAAATGACTACATTTTTATTCAAACGCAAAATAATTTAAATCACTTTTCTATTTTGTTCTTACTGTGTTTTATCTCGAACTTGTCAATGATTACATTTTTTATACTTTAGAATGACATTACCTTAACCATAAATTTCAGATATCATTATTTTCAAATGAGGAAATATCACGCGACAAACTTCAAAAATACATCATCTCAAAATACAAAATTTAATTGGACATACATTGGTATCTGTCTCTGTATCTGTATCAATACGTCGAAGATACCACTTGCTGGTTTTAATAGACGGGAGAGAGAGCACCTATTATCGGTGTTGGAGAACTGTTTTGAAGCTCTCAACTGTCTTTGCATGCACCATCTATTCGTTCAGCTGTTTCCAATGTATTACACTTTTGACGAAAAATGAGTTCTTATATTGCTCAGTATTGAACACAGTAGTCTCTAGTGCCTTGGAATTGTTTTAACGGAATTGTTCACATTGTCACTTTCAAAGTTATCAAAGCGTTTTGGCTTGATTTTACGTTTCGGCTTACTTTTCACCATATTGACAACATATTAGTACAAAAATGCACAAAATTTGCTAGATGTAATAAAATGTTTAACATAGAAATATGTTGCACCAGAATATAAAATGTATGAATTGATAACATACAATACCGTTATAAACAATCTTTTTGAGCAGGAAGCGGCTAATATATAGTTTCAATAAAATGACACCTACTCGCAGATTTCCGAAATATAGTTTTACAACAAATTCTAACATGACGTCCTTCTTTCGCTTTGTAAACAAACGAGCGATTTATCGATTGGGTATAGTCTCATTAGCACATGCGCCGGTTCATGTGACTGATTTTCCCGTCGTAAATGTACATGTTGATGAATTATCGTCTACTCGAATTTGGTAGCATAAATAGTGTGCGACATTGTTCGCAAACGTAAAGAGTAAATATAAATTACTGTCTTCCAATGAAAGTATACTACCGTATTTGTACTCTTAGACATATCAGAATCGAAATAATTCATGGAAGCCAGAATGTGTTTTGAATTTTAACATGGGTTGGCGGATATTAGTATTTTTATCCGCCAATCCATGTTAAAACTCAAAACACATTCTGGCTTCCATGATTTATTTCGTAAGTGAACAACACATTAAGTATAAACTCATATTGAAAACTGGCAGAAGTGTACCAATAGTCTTATGTGTGGGTAAAGATAAAAACAAAAAAATACCAGACTGTCTTGAAAATTCCAAAATCTAATCCAATAATCGTAGAAAAAGAGGTCAAATCGATACCTCAGTCACACATATATACATGACTATGAATATGTACCTTAATCTCTCACTAGTGGAGCAGGAACTGATACCCTTCATGGAGGATCACAGTTTTAGTGGGGCTCGTGTTCCTCGATCTCTACTTTTCTGTGCAGTGTTTTGTAGATCGTTGTTTGACCTTTTGACCTTTTGTCTTTTAGGTCATTGTGTTGTCTGTCCTTCTTTGATTTACGGATTCTGATTACCCTTTTGGTATCAAGCTCTTCATTTATGCATTGTCTATGCACAGAGTTGCAAAATAAAAAAATATCGTGAACTGAATGTGAATTTTGATCAGTATAATTACTACGGACAAACTGATTCTAAAATGGTACTAAAATTTACATGAAAGCAACAATTATGTTCTTTTGTTTGTTATCGAAATAAACACATCGATGTTTAAATATTTGTAAAATAGTACATTTTGCAGTCGATAGAGAGAATAGACACTACGGGGTGCTAAAACTTCATTATCATTTGCCATTGTAACAGCGAGAGGACATATTTCAATTCGAGCTCCACAGGGATAAGATAATTTGCATTTCAAACAGAAGTTGCCTAAGAATTAACAACATTTTTATAGATTAAGGATAAGTATGTCTAGATTGGTATTATACAGTCCGACAAAAGTTAAGCACCACCTGACTTGTTTCAATAATATCTTTTCTAATAATGAATTTATTTCAAATCGGTTTTCTGTTTTCGTTACCTGTACACACATACTTACGTACCTGTGAAACAGGTTATTGATATATTTTTATTTATGTGTATATGACAGGGTGTGTAAAGTGCCACGTGTACTTTTCAACATTTGTGTTTGCGACCGAAAGCTTATTTTTTTTTGTGTAGAGTATTAAGTTTCATTTTCTATTGGTTTGGTATGATGCGGTGAAAATTAACCATACCAGAAAGGTGGCAAGCTGTTGGCATGCATAATGGGGGTTTTAGCCATAGAAGGGTGGCAGACCACTTCAGGGTTAACCATTCCATCATTGTACGACTGATGCACCGTTTTCGTCAAACGGGGAATGTTACTGACCGTCCACGTGCAGGTAGACCTCGCAAAACGACGCCGAGAGAGGACCGGCTCATATCCAGACGGGCGCTGCAACGGCCGTTCAGTACAGCTGGTGCACTTCGTGGTAATTTAGCGTTTGGAGGCCACATTAGCACACGCACTGTAATCAGATGCCTCCACCATCAGGGAATGCGAGCGCGACAACCCATAAAACGTCCACAGTTGACATTACGTCATCGCCATGCTCGATTTGACTGGTCACATGATCACTTGGGGTGGACTATTCGCACATGGAGACGGGTCCACTGGTCTGATGAAAGTCGTTTTTTTTTTGTTACGCCCTACCGACGGTCGTGCAAGGGTTTTGCGCCAATGAAACACTTCATTTCAGGATAACCACATTTTGGGCACAACTGCTTTTGGGAGTAGGGGTGTAACTGTCTGGGGTTGTTTTTCCTTTGACTGTAAGTTGAATTGTACGTTCTTGATGGTAATCTGACAGGCCAAAAATACCGTGACAATGTGCTCGCTCCACGCGTAGTGCCCCATTTCGACAATCATGCGTTGGCTGACAGGCCAGTGTTCATGGACGACAACGCTAGGCCACATAGAGTCCGAATTGTACAACATTTTTTTACAGCAAGAGGCTGTTCAGACAATTCCATGACCTGCGATGTCGCCAGACATGAACCATATAGAGCATGCATGGGACTTTATTGGCCGAAAAATTAACCAACGCAATCCAAAATGTCAAAATATTGACGAATTAAGAACTGCTATCTTACAGGAGTGGCAACAGTTCCCCAAAGAATGGCTTAGGCGTCTTGTGCGAAGCATGACGAGGCGTGTTACAGAACTTCACAATAAACGAGGTGGATATACTCGCTATTGATTTTTATGCCTTACACATACGCACAATAGATGCATTTAAAAGTTCTTAAAATCTGAAGACTCTGCATTTTAATGCAATGTTAAAAACTTCCATCAAAGACAAACTGGTTTTACGTTTTTCCAGCGCATGTTTTGAACCCCATCTTTGCCACGTCATAGTCACGTCTTTCAGGATGATAAACACTTCGTAGATTGGTAATTTTAGAGCGCTTGGTGTAGTATTTTAAGAAGTGTAAGAAAAATGGTGATATCTATTTTATTGTTTTAACAGTATTGATGTAAAAAAATATATCGATAAAAATATAGGGTGGTGCTTAACTTTTGTCGGAGTGTATATATAATATGTATCTAATATAACATGGACTAAAACGCTTGCTGAAGATGAGGTTCGTGGGACTTATAAAATATCTTGCACTCTTATCAGGGAAAGACGAATTACCGAGGACTGCGATTATTTCCATTTTAAAAAAAGGCCTGTCGAGTGGGATTTATTATTTTCCGGAAGTGGTATAACAAGTGAGATAAATCAGTCTAGACTATATAGGTGACTGCTATTATTTTATCACACCCACTAAATAGCACTTGTCAATGATTAAATATTCATGTACAAGTACTTCTGATTCATGATATCAACCCTCTAATAAAAGTCGGTTTTCTCCACTTTGAAATGACGCTGCATTACTTAAAAAAAAACAAAAACAAAAACAAAACCAAAACAAGATAGAAATTGTTTCCATGTGTCAACAGTACCCTCTATTAAGATTGTACAACTAAGTAAACCACAATGGACTAAACTGCAAAGGTCCAAAATAAATCAATTAGTTTTGCTCAGCGATAACAAATTTATTCAAATATCCATGTTTGTTTTTCTTCCCAAAATGTTGATTTCAGTTGTGCTTTTCGGCTTTTATTTCGAATAAATTACACACGATGGATCCTTGGAATATATGTTTGCTTATTTGTTTGATGGTGTTTAACGCCACTTTCAACAATATTTCTGTTATATCGTGGCGGTCAGTTTTATTGAGAAAACCACTGACAAACTTTATCACATAATGTTGTACACCTCACCCTGTTCGAGATTCGAACTCACAATATCAGTGGTGATAAGCACTGTTGCATAGGTAATTGTAAATCCAACTACCATAGATCAAGTTCCCCGCTGTGGGTGTACAACCCCCCTCAATGTGCCTTCCGTTGGTTGTGCGGGACGAATTGAACACATAACTCGCCCATAGGACGGAACGTAGATTTACACCCAATGTATGGAGAATTCCACGCTTCTTGCAAGTAAAAAAAACTATTCATAGCAGATCCTAATAAGCTAAAATTAATTGGTAGTGGTCATTGGTGGCTCTTTATAAGGCAAATATATATTTTGCACAATCCCGATTTGATTCTATCATCATTGTGTTTTATACCCTTTTCACAAAAGTTGTTTAACTTACGACGGGGATAATGGTGCCCTGTCTAGCAAGAGCAACGGAAAGAACAACAAATTTGAGTATAATCATTATTTGTAAATATTGGAATCTGGTTAAAAAATCAGAAGATAATTTTTATAACAAATAGAAAATGCACGAATTGTTACAGCACTGACATTTTGTTCAGAAGAGTCTGAAGATACTAAAGGGTAATCAGAATCCGTAAATCAAAGACGGACAGACAACACAACGGCCAACAGATAAGGAACAAACAACGATCTATAAAACACTACACAGAAAACTGAAGATCGAGCAACACGAACCCCACTTACTTCCGTAGGTGAAGTCATGTGCTCCGGAAAGGTAAGCAGTCGTGTTCCATTGGTGACACCCATCGTGCTACAAACTCTAGCTACAAGCCCAGTGATAAGTGATGAATGAGGGAAGAACCGGGAAGTGCTAACGACAAATGGAACATATGCGTGGTAAATTTTGACGCAGATATTCCGTAATTGTTAAACAAGTCATAGTGGCGCCCGTAAAACTTTCGAAGTGATGACTTCAATTTAACCAATATGATAGAGGACCCTTAAACGGAAATTAATTTTCGTAAAATGTTTAATTTTAGAATCAATACGGGAAATACGCAAATGGTCCATTCCGTTTATATTACATTTTTATATACTTCATCTTCTTCTTCGTCTTCTATGTTCTACTGTTATATTATTTTGTCCATTCGTCAGCAATTAATAGCCAAATGTGATATCGACATGCCATTCATGACAAACGGGCGAATTGTGTGCAGTTTGGTTAGTGAAGACACGTCTTTTTGTTAATTTGGTGTTTATTTCAATTAAATTGAATATAGTTTAATAATTTAATGATAAAAAGCATGTCAGTTAGATGTATCGAATGGATTCATCACTTCGTATAAAGCTCGTATTTCGGTCTCGTCGTAATATGAGGTGTCAAGTTCACTCTCAACATTGAAAAGGCCATTATTCCATACTAATGATCTGTAAATATAGTAGACTAGAAATTATTCTAAACCCCAAAAACTTGCCATAAATGACTGAAAAGTCAAATAAAGGTCAGTAACATCATTATTTCTTACATACACCTGCAATTCTATATTTTAATAATTCACATATGTTATGTTTCGTGCTTGTCTAAAGATTTGTAAATCAAGACAGGAATCACCTATAGCTGAAATAGAGACACATGGGACTCTATAAGTAAAAACGAGATAACATAATCAGAGGTTCATGATTCTGTTGTCCAAAAGCTTTTAATATGGTACAGGCACTTCAATACATGGTGGTGGGCTTAGCTAGTTTTACTAACCAAAAACATCTTATTGAAATGATGCGATCATGCAAGTGCTTTCCACGTGTGCCTAAAATGCCAAAATTCGCATATACATTTTTAACTGGATGAACATTACTATTATAAAGAACGCTATAATCCTGAACATTATACCTAATAATATATCTAATCCTCGTGACACAGAATGTATATATTATATGTATAATATTAGTTCTATTAAAGAGAGCCACTGGCCTCAACCATTGTTTATATATTAGATAGTATGCAACCAGAACCTTTTAACCGTAATGAAAGCGGGAGGTTAGGCGCCATAAAATCTGATTTAACCCACCATTTCTTTGGAAATGCCTGTACGAAGTCAGGGTCATTACGGTTTTCCCAGTTTTCCGGTTGTTGACTGATTTTGTCTGTCTATATACTTGTGAGTTTTGCCTTTCCATTTGGAAGATTGTTCGGAGTTCGGTAATTTTGTTATTACCCTTATGCAATGCGGTGGTAAAACATTAGTGAAACAATAGTCATCTTTGAACCAAAATATAATTTCCTAATAATTGATAAAAACATATAGAGTTTTTGATTAATGTGATAAATGATTGTATAATTAATGTAAATCAATAGCATTAGAATAGAACTAAAATATCAAAGGCAATTATAAAAACACAATTTAAAAATGTACAAAAGACGTTCGTTAACACGCAATCGGGATATTTCTCAACAGTAATTTGAATCTTATTGTTGAAAATTAATTTTCTTTAATATCATGACGATAATTATTTTCGATATGCGGAGTTTTTGAACTTTTATCAATTAGCACAGTCATCAGATTACTTTCAAAATTTGCGATGTGCGTACATTGTCGGAAAATGTAAAATTTATTTGTACAAGCTTTCGAATCAGGTAGAAAAGCAAGTGTTTGGTGAGCTTTTTTGTCAGTTTCGCAGCGAGGGAAAATTAATTTTGATATTAACCTACATTGTACGTATACATTGTATTGTGTTTATCATGGAAAGCTAAAAAGTCTAAAACAACAAACAAATTGTCCGAAAAGAGCAGGAATAAGCCTCGTTTAAACCGTTTTCAATGGTGTCCTTATTGACATCCGCGTTTATACTGTTACCGTTGCCCTACAGGAATCAGGTACCAGAAAAGCTTTATTAGGCCCATGACTAAATAACATTGAAGTGTATCTCACCCTTTTATTAGTGCTCAAAATAATACAATTGTAGGATATATGTGTGTTTGAGCATTGGTTTGTGAATGTACATGAACACTACAAAAGTTGACAAAAATGCAGGCTGCGTGTTATAACCTCTCTGCATGGTTCGGCTTCTTGTTTTACGGTTCGAGTCAAATCCAAAGTCTCCATACGAGGTGGACGTAAACGAATGCCGTGTGAATGGAAAATGCGACGCTCCTTCAACGAAAAAGACTTCCAGAAGAGGAGTGAGTTTGGGATTGTTGTTTAATGCCAAGTAGGCGATGTTTCAGTTATATCATGACGAGTCTTATAGAAGATCACAAGCAACAGTTAGATGGGTGTGAGAGTTTGTGATCCGTTGCAAAGGAGACGTTTACGGTAATGTCCATTATTTATCATTTTAATTGAGGCAATCAAAACATTTGTATCTGTGTACATCAATGTGCTACTTTCTGTTGTATATATATATAGCTGAAATATTGTTATTTTGGTGTTAAGTAACATAGAAACAACCAATCAATCAGTTCAACAACATAAAATAAGGGAACATCATTAATCAAAATCTGCAATAACTGAGTATACACAAACAAGTAAGACAAATTTGCAGATAAACGTTAGAGAATACCGAAGGGACAATCAAAAATGGACAATCCAGAGAAACTGGCAAGATAGGGTACACAAGACGAAGAAAAACAAGACAAAAACACAACACAATATGTGTTGGACATCACTATACGCCAATAAACTAAAATAACGTAAATAAGACATGAGCCCTCATACAAAGAATTGGTATCAAATGTTTTATTATTACGGCAAATGTCTGGAATATCTATTTAATGAATGTCTAATAATGTATACCCTACTCCTATTGTAATAGTATTATGAAAAGAAAGTTTAAACAGTGGTGGTCAACAATGCCACCAATATAAAAAAAAACGACCAATCACTTTTCACTCTCGCCCGCTGAACACACCCCCCCACGACATATGACGTTGGAAATCCAGGCCCATTATCCATCTGTCTATTGCATCTTATTCTTAAGCCCTTTGCTCCGCTGGGGAACATAGGCCATTGATGAACTCCCTCCATCTAACTCAATTTGGAGCTAGTTTTTCTGTCGAGTTCCAGTTGTGTCCCTGCTCTTTCTATTCTGACTCTGTGTCTCTATGCCAGGTGTTTCTAGGTCGTCCTCTGCCTCTTTTGCCTTGTAGGTTCCATTTGAGGGCCTGTCTGGTGATGCTGCCTTGTAGGTTCCATTTGAGGGCCTGTCTGGTGATGCTGCTTGCTGGTTTCCTCAGTGTGAGGCCAATCCATGTCCATTTCCTCTTTTTAATTTGTGTGTTTATGGGGTCCTGGTTTGTTCTTTGCCAAAGATCCTCATTGCATATTGACATAAAATCCTTTCAAAAGTTTGTTCAAATCTGTTTTAAAAATCATCCTGGTATCACCTCGAAAACAACTATAACTACATATTTTGTATATTTCTTCGCATTACTTTGTCAATAGCCTCCTTGATTTCTTGGCAGAGCCTGTCGTCTGTAGTCACGTTGTCTGACATTTTTATTATTATTATTTGGAACCGGCTTTGATAAATGTAATACATGATGAGTCATGGTAGTTGTGTTCTATTAAACACTGAATGGGTTATGAATAGAAAAGCGTAGGGTGAAAGCTAAAAATGGTAACCACGTTTTGTAAATATCACGACAAATAATTAAAAAGTCGCCGTTTCATGACTACCACCGGATTCTTAACATAAGTAATGCGACAGGTCCCACTATCAGATCGGCATGGACTTTACCCTTACTGAACACCTGAGCTTATCCAAATGGGTAATCAGGGGCCGTAATTTGAAGAAGGACAGACAATACAATAGTCAAGGTAAAGACAACAAAAAGTACAAACAATGATCAACAAAAAATAGCATAGAAAGATAAAACTTGGGCCATACAAACCTTATTAAAAAAGGGGGGTGAACTCAGGTGCTCACGAAATGTAAGCAGGTCCTGCTCCACTATTGACAAAGGTCCTGTTTCGTCTTTAAGACAAATAAGTTGCACTTTCCATCCAATTTCTTTCCAGGATGTAAAAATATTTAAGAATCCCCGTGTTAGCAATATTTTCGTGTACACACAATAACTAAGCCATAAATTGCAATAACATATCGTAAACATTTTTATTAACAAGATGTCAATTGTGCCAATCATGTGACTACTGTAGTCAATAATACGGAGCAGTGGTAAAATCATACAATTAAATTCCTCGTAGTTCTTTGAAAAAAAAAACAACATTGCAACTGCCTGTAAATTTTATTTTTCTGCTTAGAAAGTACAAATGTATATATAAAAAGAAAATTTTGAAAATACCAAGGCTTTAGTAAGAAAAGTTTGAAAATACCAAGGCTTTAGGGGTAATCAGAAGCAGTAGCGCGAAGACGAACAGACAATACAATGACCAGCAGAAAAAGGGCAATATGACAAACAATGGTAAGAAATAGTACATAGAAAACTAACGATTGGATAACACGACAGTTCACAACGGGGGGAATTGAAATCGGCAGATAATGAAAAATATTATATTGAAACGTCAATGTTTTAGCTATTGCTCTTGTATAACACCAGGGAGCTATTATTCGCCTTTTTTGGGAATTAACTCTATTCACTTCATATTAGAAGGGACTAACATCAAATCAGAAATGGTCTTTTGAAGTTTATTAAGTAATAAAAACCGCGAAAACGTAGATATCTAATTTAGTCTACACGACGCGTTTCTGGAATAACTTTCATTATGTACACCAAATAAGACAAACGTTTTTGGGAGGAAGAAACCCAAAAGGACCCAAACGGGATGGCCAAAAATCAGCTAAAATACACTTATGCCTGACGGATGAGAACATTAGTTTTTACTATTTTGGAACTATCAATTTCAAACGTAAATATACCATTTCGTAGTAACTTATAAACCATGTCAGTGGCGAACACTGACTACTGGGTGGATGATACCCTCGAGGACTAATAGTTCAACAGTAGAGATATCTACCCAGCGATAGTAATAAAAACGTATATATCTTAATTAATGCACACTTCGAGTTTCTGGAATAAACTTCTTCAACAAATTTGTTAACAAAGTGACAAACACAAAACTCTGCCAGCATGAGATATTCGGCGTAATTGGTCTGAGAAATGGCCGAGTTCACATGCACAAATGTAGTCAAAACTGTCACAATATAAAACTGTCAAAACACTTAGTAAGTAATAAGCTATATATAAATTACAAAAGAAAAGGTAAACCAAAGTTCACGTGTCCATTTCTGGCCGAAAATACAAACATTTGCATAAAAAATATTGTATTTTTCATTCATATGATAATATGTTTTCACCGAGGAACAATATCGTGATTTTGTCACATCAATCCCCTTTAACACCTGGCTACAACATTTTAGCAGTCACAAATTAACTTGTTAAATGTTAAAACCTATAATTAATTACAACGACAAAAACTCGAGATGCTTTTAAAAGTATTGAATTGTTTATCAGTAAACGAACAGGCAAAATTTTATCCAATACCCAGATTTTAAGATGAAAAGATCTTTTGAAAATTACAATCGAACCATGACAGAACATTGAATATTCCTTCCGCCTCGGTTTGACAACTCGCGCGCTCTTTGCGTGTCGTCTGCCAGTAGAAGTATTCATTACATTTACTTTAATACATTATTACGTGCATCAAGACTTGACTGAAGTAAGACAGTTGTATAGTAAACTAACATCTATTATTATTTTTTTAGCTATTTAACCCAGGTGAATCATTGACTAAAGCTTTCATACATTATAAACATACACTCGTTCATTAAATGCGAAGCAATCATAGTCGTTTTAAATTTTTGTCACATGGAGTATTTATTTATATCAGGATAAAAACAAAATATTGGAAAAAATATGACTTGACGATATCAGTAAAATTAGACAGCTGGTTGTGAGTGTGCTATTGGATAAAATCGTCATTTTCGAAATGTTGAGCAAACTTATTAATATACAAGAGAGAAATTAAGATGATGTTATAAATTTCAGTTAATTTTGTGATGTTTCTTGAGTTAGTTTATGAAAAGTGAATTATAGTGAAAAGGAATATAGATTTTAAGTGAATACAATGGATTACACAATTACGCTCAGCTGGATTTTTGTAATATTATCTTTAACGTGGGATTTAGTTCCTGCTCCGAACTATTCTTTAAGACCCGGAATGTAAGTACAAGTTACATACATGTATTTTATTTTTAAAAATTCAAGCACAGAAGTATATGTTTCAAGAAATGAAAATTGTAAGGTGTACAAGTTTCTGTGATAAAATTTCGCTCGAGATTGTTTATTATTTCAATACTAAATTTATTTATTTTTTAATAAAAAGAAATCTTTGAAGATCATATTTTTTATCTTTTGGCGACATCTTAAGAATAAATCAGACATTTAAATGATATAATAAACTAGATAATTATGTATATATGCATGCAAATATGCTTTTTAAGTTGTAAATCAAAAACAAATATTAAAGTTACGTAGGTTTAAAACGATAGCTTTGATATACAATATTACAGATACACATGCATAGCGTTTTTCCGCATACATTGCATAATGTCAATCGAAAGAAAGGTATACGAGTATAGATAAGAGTTAGAAACATTTTTACTCATCACAGGAATGACAACAAAAAAAACTTGGTTTTTCTTACTCAAACTTCAAATACAGACACATAAAAATTTGACATAAGAGGAGCAAATTATGTTGACAAGCACTAAGATTAAAACGGGACTTCAGAATTTTTTTTGACTTAACCAAAATTTCGAGAAAACTGAGTTTGATATAACGAGATTCAACTGTACGTACATACGAGCATAGGTTAGAGTTGTGAATGAAATATGCAGATCACGGGAACTTCAAATACCTTTAAACCGTATGATTATATTTGAGCTTTGCTTTGAAATACGAATTATAAAAAAAAATATATCTCTGTGATTTGATTAAGTCATTGTTAACAGTTTAAAGACTGAAGATTAGATTTGTGACTTTTGTTGTCTGTAGAATTGATACCTACAAGATGATACAGAGTCACACGCTGCAGTTGATCTTGGTCTAAGGTCCCTATGATCTACCTTAATATATGGTCTATTGAGAAATAAAGCTATTTTATAACCGGACTACATGTACTTCAATTTTTGGGACTGATGTAATAATGATGATAGTCATGCCTGTTAATTTTTGAATGAAATATACCGTGTCAGCATTTTGTCAATGCGTCTCTCAATATAAAATTATTTTGACAATTATCTTATGAAGCTATATTTGACGGTGGTCTAAGTTACGGTCATTTAGGTGGCAGACATTCAGGAACGATTGTTTCATCGATTATACGTATAAAAAGGTTGTGATTATCTTTTCATTAAATTAGCATACAAATTAAATTAATTCTTATCACCCCTATACTTCTGTGGGATCAGAAAATCTTTTTAAGACTTAATTATATTTGTTTTACATGTTTTTGTGAAGGAAAATTATCAAATGTTCAGGCCACGATATAGCTGAAATACTACTAATCAATCAATCAATCAATCAATCAATCAATCAATCAATCAATCAATCAATCAATCAATCAATCAATCAATCAACCAATCGTTTTGCATCTTAATACTACATTATTTATTTACAATTAGTCATATATGATTTTAGAAGGGAAGGATTTGTTTTTATAAATAAATTATAATGTAAGTTTTTAAAAGTCAATGTCGTGGATCGTAGCGTGTGTCTGATAAAAAAATTGTAGTTATATTGACAATACATTTTGTATTTACGGCTTTATAAATACGCATATTATCTAGTTACATACCAAACTGAAATATTGTTGAAAGTGGCGTTATACACCATAAGCCTACTCAAATATGATATTAAAATAAATACGTTTTTTTTTCTTTCTTTTTTATAAATAATTTAAAAAATCATTGTCACGCAGAAAAATACAAAATTTCTTTGTGTCTAGGTTAAAGTTGAACTGTCTCTCATGTTCATCTATCGTCATACAAGCTGTTCCTTTACTTTAATCTATGTCTAAGTGTAAAGTTAGATGGACTCTCATGTTCATTTATATCCACATCCTTTCTTACTAATTTAGAATTTCATAGACATAGGTAACATTGTTCTAAGTTCATTCCATAATTAGTAATTACTCGGTAACTTCATTAGTGTAGCGTGTCATGCGTGTTCTAATCTTTAATTTCAAGTATTTGTCTACGTTGTACAAAGTAAGCAATGCTTATATGGATGTCTATTTATAGATTATCGTATTAGTACTTCAACATTTTTAAAAACAATGTCTTCATTACCATGCGGTTCTATTTATTTACGTAACTTTTCAATTAGTGAATCCTATTCCTGGAAGAAGAAACAAAAACATGTAGAAGTTGTGAGTCAGCGAGGCAAAAGTATAATAAGTCTTGTTAATCTTCTTATACTATTGAAGTTGTAGTAGCCGTTGAGACCAACATTTAAAAACAATCTAACGCAATTTGGTGAAACCTATTCTTTGAAAATAAATGTAGAAGTTGTGGGCCAGCGAGACAA